>QKQZ01010610.1:0-14973 GCA_003595255.1 Solenopsis fugax | reverse complement strand
AATAGAATCTTATATGCGAAAGAATAATAAGATCTTGTTCAAAAACTAAAAAAAATTTTTTTTCTTTAATAAAAATTCTTATATCAATGTTGGCTTAACATTGGCATACAACATTGGGCCAACGTCGATTACCAATGTCATCTCAATACTGGCATGGAAGTCGGGCCGATCTTATCATTTGGATATTATGCCGATGTCGGTGCGACATCGCAGCCAATACTGGGCCGACAGTCGGAAGTTGGCTGCCGATGTTGGCCCGATTCTGGCCCAGCTATGAAACCGTACATGGGATTTTAGAAATTTTAATCCCATAGCTTTTAAACTAAAATTTATGGTAAATACATGATTTTTTACAAGTTACTACATTTATTATTTTTTAAGTACTAAAACTAAAAGCCAAAAAACTTTATGAGGGGGGCGAAATTTGAGCCATTTACTCTAAATTATTTATTGATATGTTGTTTAAATATTTATTAAATTCTAGAAACAATGAGAAAATTACGTACACACTACACAATTAATTCCGACATATGTTGTTATATACAAATAAATAATTGCTAGCGTTTATTACCTTATAATTTAATATGTTTGATAATGAATCAAGTATCACGAAATAATTGAACGAAGTAAAAAAAATATAATTTTGCTACTTATATTACTACATATAAAACATTTAACATAAATTAATAAATAATTCTAAATATACCTGTTCGTTTCCATAGCATAACAACGTATTTCACTGATGCTACTAGCATAGGAAATGCAATACGTAAATTGTCTACTACCAGTACCATGTTGCCCCAAACTTGCATAATCGCATGTATCATTGGAACATTTGTAACAAATATTAATAAAATTAAAATAATGCCTACACGAAGTTTCGGCCATAAATTATTCGTATAGAATTTGTCGTTTTTAGGCCATAAGCCCATTATTTCAAAACTTAAGCGATGTATTTCAACTGCCCACACGAAATCTGACAATTTTTTTATACAAACAAAGCGATAATATGGTAACAATAGATTTATACAACAAAATTATAGTAATTTATTTGTTCGACATAGATCATGCGTAATAACAGGAAGAAATATGATATAGTATTAGTGTATTACCTCTGTAGCCTGAAGATTCCGTAATATCCATGATCAATACTGTTGTGAACAGTTCTCACGCTCTTTCTGTCATAATGTGAAACGATATTCACCCTCCATCGAAAACATCGTGTCAAACGCGGCATTAAATATTGAAAACGCTATCCCCAATTGATTACAGCTGTTGGTATCGTAAGGAAAACTTCACAAGCATATAACTTTACAGCCATAAAACCGTTTATACCAATTTAACAAGACAAGAGAAAAATATTGAATCGTACGTTATAAGTTGATAAACAATTTTTTTCATACCTTCTATAGTTCTTTATATTCGCGTTTTCTTTGAAATGATAGTCGTTGCAATAGCATTTTTAACGGAGTTCTGTATATCAAGCATGAGAACTCAGAAATGTTATGGTCAAAAGAGAAGGTAATACGACATTTTTGTACGAAACTTTCACAAGTCTCATTTGAAGCATAATCATCGTTGTGACAAAAATGGATGAATGCAGTATTATACCTATCAAGCATACCGTAACATGTATTTCACAAGTACATATTGTTCATGCGTTTTCTTTGATGAATTATCGATGTTTTAAAAAATATAAAAATACAATTTTATATTTGAGACAGCTTTCAAATGTCCAGTAAAATTTTCATAACGGAATAATTGATGTGTCTGATAATGCGTGTTTCTGTTCTTCGATGAGACAGCTGGCAACTCCGAATTTTTTCTCATAATTAGATCAAAAGAAGAAACTTCCACTGTTGTATGAACATAGATGTATTTAACTTACCATTCTTCAATTCAGTAAAGCACAGTAATTAAAAAACGATGAAAAGCTATCATTAAATATAATTTTATTTATAAATATTAGAGAAAGGAGAGGAGAAGGATTTTTAATTGACGGTTTGACTTTTTTAAACATTATGTACAAAAGTCTATTCTCTATCAAACTATTCTTATGAAAACAGTAAAAATATTGCTACAATAAGTACTTAATAATATAATTATAAAATATAATTTACAGTTTACGGTAAACATAAATTCCAAACGAAAATTTTCTATCTATCACAACTACTCTACTTGTCTAGTACTAATTATCATTTAGCTACAAAAATATCCATTTCTTTAGTGAATGATAAATAATAAATACTAATGTATCGTCATAATCTTTAACCATGTTTTGTCAATATAAACGGTAACCAGACGACGTTTTAAATATCTAATAATAATTATTTATATTAAAAGACATATATGACGTTAAGAGATAATTTTTATAAGAATGATGTTGCCTAGTATGTCTTAAAGATTAATTTCACGAATTACATTATTATTTAAATATATATTTATACATATGCCATAGTATCAGAATACTAATTGGCTATACGATTTGTTTTAATCTGCATTTTTTAATGTTTTTCAAAACCTAATTATAGAAATGTAATATTATTATATTATATGATACAAGTTATGTATAAATGGTATTAAGATCATTCATATATATTTTATATAATGACTTCGTTAATAATTAATATTTCAAATTGAAAACTAAACGATTCTATTCTTAGACTTCATCAATACATTATGGGACTCAAAATTATGTCATATTTATTATATTAAACATTATTTATAAAAATGTAGCAATACTGTACTGGGTTAAGGAGGAACAAGAGTAATAATATGGTCCACAAGAAAAATTTATAAAATTGATTTTAATATAAAAAATGTTTTGTTATAATATTATATATTTATTCAAAATGATGAGAAAATATTACAAAATATTTGTAAATGAATGTACGTACACATAAACCTTCCGTAAATAGACTGTAGCACTGAAAAGTTGTAGTAATGTTAAACCATACATTACTAAAAACAATTAACTGGTCGAATAATTACTTCGATTGAAAACTTTGTAAAAGTTGTCAATAATTAGGCTTATTGAGTCAATACGCATAAAAGTCTATATTAGCAAGATCCCACGTTATCGTTTAACTTTGTATAACTCGAAACGTGTACATCCAAATAAAAAGTTAATTAATAAGGAACAATCGATAGCTTCGTGATAATACTTGTGCTAATTCACAAGTTTAAAAAGAATGAGAAAGTAATTAATAGGGTCCGGACGTTCATATACGATTTCGTGTCATGCAGAGAACCGCTGCCTTCGATTTGTGTGTGTGCGATGATTGTCAATTATGCCCCGATATGTTTCATCTGGATGGATAAATAAAACTATGTAGTTGTGCCCCTGCATGCGCCCAGACAACAGCGTTTAAAAAATACCGCCAAAAACAAAAGTTAGCAATGCTCCTTCCGTCTTTCCCCCACGGGTCGCACTGCGCGCGCCATCAGCCTCATTGTGTTCTGTTCGTTAATCCAGACAAGTCCACTTCTTCTTCATCCGGCGTTTCTTCCGATTAATTTCTTTTTCTCTCTGCGCTATGCCGAAGCATAAGGCGAAAAAGAAGAGCTCGAGACATTCGAGAGATAAAACGTCCTGAGATTCTTGAGGTCGTTCGCGATATCGCTCGCACGACCGTTCGCGAGATTGCTCGCGAGATCGCTCGCGTAGTCGTTCGCGAGATTGCTCGCGGAGAAGCAAACGGCGTAGCGTCGCCTCCTCGGCGGTCTCTCGATACTCAGGGAAACCATTCACGAGGAGTTGGCGGTCTAGAGAGATGCTCCATGAGATGCTCGACAATAATTGCAAGCTCGTTTCCATGGACACCATAACCGTATTTCTCGTAATCAGGCCCAGGAGGTTAGATCGCCCTTGAGGGATGTCACTCATGGAGACGAGGACTCAGCCGCAGTTTTGGTCGACTCATTGACCTCAATTCAGAGCACTGAAAGACCGACGGTCGCGAAAAGCGACCGGGGCGTCGTACCAGGTATCTCCTCTTGTTGACCCAGTCGATTCACTATATCTGGCAAAGAGAGGACATAACCGACGGTTCCCTTCTGCTCCTTTTTTCTGATATTTTGCTAATCGCACCGACACATTGAGATTAGAGATGACGAATCTCCAACGGCACGTAACGTGTCGTTCTTTATTTTTCAGGCAAATGACATCGCGGAATCGCACAATCGTCTCTCGAGTCGAGAGACCTTAGCCAAAGAGCTTTTCAGAGAGGTTGAAGCACCGGCGGTACCCTCTACCTGGAACCATATGGTGCTGGATTCGATCCAATTTGAATCCCGGAGGGATTTGTGTCAAGACACTCGTACCAAACTCTTGGCTAAATATGAAGCAAAGGAGGATCTAGCAGCCTTAGTGCCACCAAAACTTAACAAGAAATTAGCGGCTGTGCTGAACCCATCAGTCATTAAGCGCGACGAATATCAATTACTAGCGCAAATGCAAGTGAGCGCCTGCCTCAACGCCTTCGGCTCAGGCGTATCCTTTCTGTTGAAACTAGAGGTCACGCAGAATCTCAAGAGTGATATTAAATCGGCGTTTACGTCCTTTTCGGAGGAAATCCATCTACTCGCCGACCACCAGTACCGGCTTTCAATGGCTAGGAGGACCTTTACTAAATCCTCCTTAAATATTATTGGAAAAAATGCAGCACATATGCGGCTCGCGACAGGATAATAGAACGATGCAAGGGGGTCATTATTTCTGTGGAGCCTCACGAGAACCAATTCTTATAGCCATTTTTTCTTATAGAAAGTGAAGTCCGGTAAAGTCCGATGAAGTCCGTTGAAGTCCGGTGAAATCCAGTGAAGTCCGACAAAATCCGATGTTGTCCATGAAGTCTGATGAAGTCCGCAAAGTCCAATGAAATCCAGTGAAGTCCGATGAAGTCCGACGAAGTCCAAGAAAGTCCGACGAAGTCCGATGTAGTCCGATGAAGTCCATGTAATCCGATGAAATCCGGTGAAGTCCGGTAAAATCCGGTGAAGTCTTGAAGTCCGAAGTCCGGTGTACACTTATTTTCCGAGTGGTTACCCCCTCGCTAATGTTCCTTGTCAGTGTAACGTGCTTCCTATGACTGGTGGCGGCGAACTTTATTTGATGTAGTGTAAGTTTTATGCAAAAAGTGTAATTTCGCTACATTGTCTCAAAGAGGCGGAGTTTTCATAACTCCGAATAAGTCTTTTAATATTTATTTATGATACTTTGAAAGAAAATTATTACGATACAATAATCGCTGAAATTCGATTTGAATTAACCTCCTACAGTTTATTGCCGGTAGCGACCATCTTGGACCGCCTATTAGGATTATACCCCTACCACCGCAATGCTCTCTCCAGTCTTCCATGTGTCAAACACATTCATCTGTCCTTGTTTTTCGACTGTAACGCCATCTATTGCAAGATCTTTTCACTACCGCGAATGCAATTTTTGCTCTTTCCATCAATACACATGAAAATTATATAAACAATTTTCATACATTTATATCTTTTATACTAAAGCTTCTAGGATCATTCTGCAAGCGCTGTATTATTCTTTCATTTAATTCACACCCCGCTAGCTACTTATTTCATACACACAATGTCTAAAACTTTTATATGGGCACATGTTGTCACAAGTCAGCTGCAGAAGCCGATAATTAAACTATAATTTTTTAATCAACTTTCGTTTTTCATATTAAATTATAGCTAGTGGGGTGTGTTTTTGTCTCTACTTTAATCGTGTAAAAGGATTTTGAGATCTGTAAAGTCAATTAAGAGATATGAGTTTACGAAAATAAGCACGTATAGAGACCGATCCAGCATCGCCTTAATGTTGTCGTCTACTCATGACAGAGAAATGAAAGTATACAGTTATATACTTTCTGTCGTATGTAAATATTAACATATCGTATCGCTCTTTAACCCTTAAACATACAAGGAAGTCAGAGAGGCCCCATATGAAGTTTCGAACTTGCTGTGTAAAGACGTAATGAGATAGGAGGTTCGGATCAGGGATAAAAAAAAGCTGGAAATTTCCTCTTTCGATTGATATGATAGATCAACTTTATTGGTCAACTAGAATTCGAACGGCACGGCAGCAAAGTTTTGTTAGGGTCTGTGGGACTACCATTGTGTGTGAACATAATTTTTTTGTGTATAATCTTATATAAAAAAAAACCGGACAAAACACGTTCGAACAGGTCCGTTCGCATATGTTACTCGAATATACTCTGTCTAAGGTTAGAATACTATATAGTTCTGTGGAAAAGGAGGCTTCTGCACAGGGTCAGAAATATATCATGAAACACATCAATTTTCATTTTAGACACCTTGAAATAATCAAAAATACCTCATATTCGCCTTGTTATATAATTATACTTTTTAATAGAAATGACATAATTTTTTTTTAAGTATGACTCTTTAGCTTTAAAACGCCGTATTTTAAAGTCCTTAAAAGTTTATTGTTGCGAATATATAATTTTTTAAAGAAAAAATGGATTTTTTAACAATTTTTTATTTTTGCTTAATGGTTTTTCCTTTATAACTTCACAATAAATCATTTTTCGGCAATACTGAATGTGCAGTCACATTTCTGAGATTCTGAACTTTCATTTGAAAAAAAATTGTTGAAAAATGTTGATTGGAACCAAAGTTATAGCTTCTCAAAGTTGAAAATGTCTCCCAGACCGGAAAATGTGTTTACGTATTATATTTTACGGGATCGGTGTGTTTAAGGATTAACCATGTTTTGTTAGTAAAAACGGTATATATCCAGTTGATGTTTTTAATACCTGAAAATAATTACATTTTTACTTACAGACATTACAAACCAATAAAAAAATTAAGAGTTTAGTGCCAATTAAGAGCCAAACACTAGGTCTTCGTGTATGAATCAATGTATTGTTCTTCAAAATTTTACAGACGTTTCGGTCCTTACGATTTGGACTATCCTCAGTGTAACAGCAAAAATTTCAGCAAAATCTATGATTCAAATATTAATTGGCACTAAATAGTACTCTTAATTTATTTTCTTGGAGCCTATCTTATGTATGACAATAAAAAAAGTTTTTTTTTAAATGATAACTTTCATTCTGTACAAAAAAGGAAAATTAAAACATAATAATTTTAAATAATCTTACATTGCAAAAAGTAGCCATTGTTAATGGAATCATTTTTCCTGCAGTAATGCGAAAAGGATGGCGTGCTCGTATCATTAATAAAATGAGATTTCTCACATTTTTTTATTCCAATTTGTATCATTCAAGATTGCACATTGCACGATATACAGCATTGCACTTAATGATTAAACATATAAAAACATATTTAACAGACATATTTTATTGAAAACTATTTTCAGAAATTATTAATAGTTTGTAAAAATTGTTTAACATTCAATTTATTTTTAGTCATAGAAAAAATTATAACCAACACTTATTTCTATAAATTCGCACTTTTGCTAATATTGATTGTAACAGTGTCTCATTAAGAGGATGCTATATTGACGGGAATTACCGACACATTACAGTTTTCTTTAATTTTCGAATTGACCCGACAGATCACAAAATCCTTTTGCAGAATAAAAGTATGCGCCAAAACAAAGTGTCGAACGGTAAATTTTACGAAAAAATCGAAGAAAAAGTTAAAAATTCATTTATTTTCGGCTCGTGGATCTGTCAACCGAGGTTAACTTTTGTCATTTACCGACGTTCTGTAGCTCGTATGTATGAAATGAGATCGTCCCGCACTTTAGAAAACTCTAACGAACAACACTGACTGTGTGTCATTCCAATCAAAAGCCTAACAAAAAAGTTTAATCCTTGAGCTGTACGTGTACAAATTTCGCTTGGCGCACGTAAACGATGACAAGCAGAGCAGTGATTGTGTGCAAAATCCATACAGCACTGAACATTGCAGCAACATTGCAGCAATGTTGCAATATTGCAAATTGCAATGCAATATTGCGGAGATATTGTAGAAACATTGCGATGTTGAATGTTGAAGTGTGAATGTTTTTTCAATATTAAAGGGCATAGCAGGATAAGTATGTGTATGCTGCCTCCGCACGAATCTGGTTGAGATTTTTATCATAAGTTCACAGTCATGTAAAACTAAAGCGACGGTAGCAACATGACCAGTAACACCGAAAAAAGCGGCGATCATTTTTTTCGAAACACTTCGTGAACGGACAACTTTTGTTGCATTCAATTCATCTTGCAATACCCAAACATTCGATTATTGCTTAGTTTCGGGGTCATACGAATAAATCCAAGTTTCGTCACCTGTGACGATGTTATAAACCAAATTTGAAGCACCACGGTTGAATTTTTTTAGCATTTCCTTGCTCCATTTAACACGAGTCGCTTTTTGAGCTTCGGTCAAGTTGTGTGGAATCCATCGGGCACATAACTTTTTAACAGCTAAATGGTCATGCAAAATCGTTGATATTTGTTTCATGTCAATGCCAAGGGTCGATACTATTTCACGGTAAGTTACATGCCGATCCATCTCGATCATCTGACGCACAGCATCGATGTTTTTTGCAACAACACTAGTTGATGGATGACCTCCACGAAATTCATCACTGAGACTATTACGGCCAAACTTAAATTCCGAAAACCAGCGATAAATTGTGATTTTGGATGGTGCTTGATCATCAAAAGCCGAAATAAGACGATCCACACATTGTTGTTGAGTTAAATCACTTTTAAAATCATAAAAAATCATCGCTTGAAAATGTTCGCGATTTAATTTTTTCATTCCATTTTTTCCGGGAATTGTTGACTTTGCTCTTGTATAGACGCTACCAAATGATTTTCTTTTTAACTGTCAATGTTACTTAACCTAAAAGATGTCAAATTTTATGATAGTGACATGTATGATTCTCTGGCAATACTAAGAGTACCCGATTCCCGAAACTTTTGCAGCAGCCTACGTACCTCGTTTGCTCTGAAAACAGTCCTATTTGCATTATCATAAGACTATTAAACAAATAATTTCATAAATAATTACTAGAATTGATAATATCAACATGGTCCATTATACCACCTTCTCTTCTACATATTGTATGTGTTGTATGTACAGGGTGTCAGCAAAAGTTCGCCAACGCTGTCGTGAATTGATAGAACAAGTCAAACTGAGCAGAAAAGTCCTTTACCATTTTTCAAAATGCGCAATAGTTACTAAGATAAAAATTAGTAAATTCGGCCGAAAAAGCATGTACTTTCCCTGCCTACCGCGCGCGGGGACCGCCCAGCTGTCGCCTAGCCAGGAGCAGGCGGCGCGGCGAGGAGGAAGTATAAACGACAATTGATACAGGCGAGCGATTTATACAGCGAGGCGCTAGGTGGTCCCCGCGCGCGGGGATGTAGACAGGGAAAGTACGTGCTCATTCGGCCGACTTTACTAATTTTTATCTCGGAAACTATTGCGCATTTTGAAAAATGGTAAAGGACTTTTCTACTCAGTTTGACATGCTCTATCAATCCACGAGAACATCGGCGAACTTTCGCTGACACCCTGTATACAACTGTATGCATCTAAATTAAAAATTTTAAATCTAAATTAAAAATTTTAAAAATATGTAAAAGAAGTTTTCAGTGGTACTAAAATATATTGTTAAATGTTCTTTTGTTGTAATAAAAACTTTTACCTTATTATACGCAAATGTGACGCTACGATGTTATTTAAAGTTATGTTAAAACTCTTGCATGACGTCAAATTAATTAATCGGCATCTAAAGTTTTCTAACTGGCCACAAATGTGAAGAACTATTAGTACTAAAAAAATATCTGCAGACATATAAATAGTAGTTGCAAAAATGAGAGATATAGTATGAATACAAAATGTCAATTCATATTGCGGACTCCTATCTGTATCATAGAAGTGATATGTCGCCAACGGTAACGATTTGTGTCGATCTGTAAGATTCTTTTCTGATATTATTTGTATACCAAAAAAGAAGGGAATGGTCATTGTAAAAACTGTTATTATAACGTATCCAATGATCATAATTAATCGAGCAGTTTGTGCTTGTTTTATCATCACGGATCTTTCTGTATTCAACTTGAATGTTATCCAATCTTCCGCCACCATATTTATAATCGACAGAAGAACTTAAAAAAATATAAATAAAACTTTATTGTTAATGTTCTAGAATTTTGAACCTCTTATTATCAAAGACATGTGTATAATTCAAATTGAGTAAGAAAAGCCTTCTACGGTCGTAGCTAGATCTTCGTTGAATGGGTATATAAAATCACACAAACATAGCACGAAGATCTAGCTACGACCGTAGAAGGCTTTTCTTATTCAATTTGTATTATACATTATCGATTGAATACTTCACTTTGTTACATGTGTATTATATTAATACGTACATTATTTATTGATACGTTATTTAAATATTTATTAAATTTTCGAATTAAACAGAAAATTATATGTACATATCTTATAATTAATTCTGACACATTATTATACTCAAATAAATAATTTCTACTTTTTGACTTTATAATTTAATGTTTCATAATAATAAATCAAATATCACGAAATAATTGATAAAGTAAAAAATATATTATAATTTCGTTACTTGTGCATTATTATATAATATAAAACAGTTTGCTTTAATCAATAAATAAGTAAATCATTCTAGATATACCTGTTTGTTTCCATAGCATAATAAAATTTCATTGACGATATTATGAAAGGTAATGCAATACGTAAATTGTCTACTACCAGCATTATGTCGCCCCAAACTTGTAAAACCGCATGTATCATTGGAACATTGGTAACAAATATTAATAAAATTAAAATAATGCCTACGTGAAGTTTCGGCCATAAATTATTCGTATCCAATTTGTTGTTTTTAGGTCATAAACCCATTATTTCCAAACCTAAGCGATGTATTTCAACTGCCCACACGAAATCTGACAATTTTTTTATACAAAAAAAGCAATAATGTGATAAAGATACATTTACATAACAAAATTATAGTAGAAGTACCGATTTTGAACACTACACTGGTATTGTCATCACAAACACTTTTTAAGATTTTTCATGATACCTCGTGATCAGTGAAGATAAAAAATGTTGATTTTTTGATACTTGTCTATTTTATTAATATTCAAAATTAAAATATTGTGCATTTCATATCGGTTTAAAAATGTTCGAAGATGGAAATACTAAAAATAATTCGTATTAATAACGATATATGAACAAAACTGGTACATTAAATTATTTCTTTGCCTCAGTTTTGGCTATTAAAACTAATGCTTAAATAACATTTTAATTACTCGTGATAATTAAAATTTTTTGTACTATAATGCGAGTACATCAATACTAATATATCAAATTTAGTTAAAATTAATTAAAACAATAAAGTCATTAATTAATTATACATTAAATTTTATATCACAATACCATTTTCTTCTAAGCTGAACATAAGAAACTATATATAAAGAATAAGCAAGTTTATGAAACTAATTAAAATTCAGTAAATTAATTATTAAAAATATTATTAATAAATTCCAATTCATAATACCTCCAAAATAATTATTCCTCAAAAAAAAATTTTTTTTAATGAAAACGAAAAATTACCATATAATAAAAACATATCATAAACTAAAGGTAATTTTTTTAGTATACGTTTATTAAGAATTACTAAACGTTTCTCTGCTCGATAATAATAAATTTATTATCGATAATATTTTGTACAATATAGATAAACATAAACCACGAGAAATTATTGCCCCATCAATAACTCTAATTAAGATAGTGATTATTGCACATATTATAATTATGTGAACTGAATAATAAGACACTAATTTTTTTATATCAGTTTGAAGTAAACATAATACCCCTGTTATTATAATCTTCCTACAATTACTAAACTAAAAAATAAATCATTAAATTTAATATCTCTTGTATCTCTTACAAAAATTATTATTACTACGTATTAATATTTATTATTACTCGTATTAATATTTATTATACATTCTTCGTATAATGTACTAGCTACCTATATTTGAAATGGTGAATTTGAGTGTACGGCCACAAGTAAGCAGAAGGCCAAAACCGATATTTCTACCCTAATTTCAACTTATTCAACATGTAGATAGCGCATAATAAAAAAAAGACACTATATTAGTGAATTACCTTTATGACCTAAAGATTCCACTATGTCCATACTCAAAATTAAGATGAAGAGTTATCTCGCTCTTCCTGTCATAATGTGAAATAATATTCACCCTCAATTGAAAACTCGACATCCGCGTTAAACGTGACATTAAATAGTGAAAACTCTATCTCCAATTGATTACAGCTGTTGGCATCGTAAGAAAGAACTTTACAAGCATATAACTTTACAGTTATAAAACCGTTTATATCTAGTTTAACAAGACAAGAAAAAAATATTGAGTCGTAGTACATTATAAGTTTGATAAACAAGTTTTCTTCGTCCCTTCTATAGTTCTATGTCCGTATTTTCGTCGGAATGATGAACGATGTAATTGCATTTTTAATGGAATTCTGCATATCAAATACAAGAATGCAAAACTGATATAGTCAAAAGAGAAAATAATATGACATTATGGTACGAAATTTTCATAAATTTCATTTGAACATAACTATCGTTGTTGCAAACATGAGTGAGTGCATTATAACTATCAAACTTACCGCAATATATATTTCACAATTACTTTTTATTTTTATATAATTTCTTTGATGAATTTATCGATGTTTTCAAAAATATAAAAATGTAATTTTATATTTGTGAAAATTTTCATAGTCCAACAAAATTTTCATAGCGGAATAATCAATGTATCTCACATAATTGTGTTCTTCGATGAATCAGCCAGTCAATCCGAATTTTTTCTCCAAATTAGATCAAGCGATAAAACTGTATTGTTATATGCATTTAACTTATCATGTCGATTCGGTAAAACACAATTATTAAAGTTAATCATTAAATCGTTAAAAATTATTATTAAATAAAATTTTGTTTAGAAATATTTAAATATTATTTTATTTAGAATTATTAGATAAGATTTTATAAATTAACAATTTATCCTTTTTTTAAACATTATGTACAAAGTCTATTCTTTATCGAACTATTCTTATGAAGACAATAAAAATATTGCCACATTAATCCTCAGCTGACACACTATATTGGATTCGATATTTTGCCACACATGGGTGTACGTCGCCCGACCATTTTCAATTGCGTATATATCGATATCTAATGCATAGAATTTAAACAATTTTTTTTTAATCGATACGCCAGAAGGTTAAGAAGAAGACTAAATAAGTGCGAAAATCGAGAAGTTGAATATAACCGAAATATTTGGAAGAGAAGGAGCGAACGATTTATGAATGCCAAGCATTTTTGTAAAAATGCCCGGGTGTACCACACCGAGTGTGTCAGTTGACGGTTAAAATACTTAATAATATAATTACATATATAATGTAACTTACAGTCTGCAGTAAACACAAATACCACATAAATTTTCCTTCTATATAACTCCTCATAGCAACTAACTGTCAGATACTTGTAATTATTTAACTACAAACAAATCTATTTCCTTCGTGAATGGTAATTAATAAATATTAATATATCATCGTAATTGTTAACCATGTTTTGTTAATAAAAATGATATATAGCCAGACGACGTTTTTAGTATCTAAAAATAATTATTTTACTTAAAGATAATAGGGTAAAGTCAAGAAATAATTTTTATATGAATGACGGATGTGCCTTAAGAAATAATTTCATGCATCATATTGATATTTATTTATATACATATGAATACTTATGTGTACAGTGTACACATATGTCGTAGTGATCAGAACACTGATTGACTGCTATTTGCTTTTATCTATATTTATAAATATTTAAAAAAATTTTTAAACTTAATTATACAAATGTAATATTTATATCATGCACTGAAAAAAATAGTTTGGTAATAAGCCTATGATGATAGTTATTAAATTTTAGTGAAACAATTTTAATTATAATAAATGTTCGAATAATATAATCAAATATGTAGTAATATTTAGTAACCGTTTGGTAATCGTTTAGTTATTAATTAATTACTATTACTATGTTTTAATATTACTAATATAATTATTAAATATTACTGTTGGGTATTATTGGGTGTTGCACGAGGAGAAGTGAATAAAACAGCGTGTGTGTAGAAAAACTTTACTACACGAAGTCTTTACACGAGCGGTTGAGACGAGCGTCAGAGACAGACTTAACTATAGAATAGTATAGAAGACGAATCTCATTCCGGACATCTATTATGCGCGCCAGAGTGCCAATGTATAACTAGAAGCGTTCGGTCGGTATTGTATAATACTTAACATTGTGGGTTGATTTCCCAACAATTACTAAATATTTGGTTATATCAATAAAACATTTAATTGAAATTATTTCGCCAAAGCTTGAATATTATTACTTAACTTTTTTTTTAGTGTGTACCATATATTATATAATCCAAGTTATTCGTAATAAGATATAATCGAAAAACTATTCTAATATATTTTAATATCCAATGCAGTGTACATTAAATCACTTACTTTCATATCACCAAATCTTAATTTAAGTAGAAAAAGTGAAGTGGTGGTTGAGACTTTCTTGCAAAATACATAAAGTATCGCTTTGTTTTTATAAAATAATTTTTGCTTTGATAGAAATTATGAAATGGTAAATATTAGAGATCATTGTTTATGAACTATAAAAATAGTGCGGTATAAATTTTATTTTTTAAGAAAAGTACTAAACAATATATAATAAAAATTGTTCTACACAATTTTTGGTACGAGAAAACCAATAAGTGATGGATATATTAACTAATCTTTGTAATAATTTCTTGAAAACTAAGTTTAAAATAAATACCCATACAGCACAAAATATTTTAAAAAATTTTCAAAAAATATTTTTTAAAAATATATTGAGAAACATTTTAAAAAGATTTTAATAATATT
>QKQZ01010594.1:0-10139 GCA_003595255.1 Solenopsis fugax | reverse complement strand
ATGAAAATGAGAGTGTGAGTGTGTATGTTTATTTTTATTTTGTTTTTCTTGATGTATCGTTGCCCTGATCATGCCAGGTAGCTATAAGTGTCCTTTTGACCTTCCGTGCGCTCCAAATATTCTTTTTCAATTAAAATATCTATACATTTCTGCAAGAAAAGTGTTGTCTTATTGAAATATTGGTATTATTGCATAATTTTTATATTTGCTTAAATTAATAATATTATGTTTATAAATTTAAAAAAATATGGCTGTGTGTGTGTGTGTGTGTGTGTGTGTGTGTGTGTGTGTGTGTGTGTGTGTGTGTGTGTGTGTCAGGATTGGATAACGTAATATTCCTTCAAAACTAAATTAAGTTAAAGTTAGCTTATAAAATTAATTTGGTTACGTTACAAGCTGCATAAACTTAAAACTATATAACTCGATTAAAAATCGCGATAAGATCAAGTTAAATTAAAAATTAATTTTGAAAAAATAAATATATATATAATTTCTATTAAATTAGAATATCGTAATTTTAAAAATATGATTAGTTTAATGAAGCAATTACAATATGGATCATCAAATAAATTTAATATTTTATTTGTAAATTAAGTTGTAAGCTTTATCTATAAATTTATATGAAACAAAAATAAATATTTTTTATACGAATTTTTTCTTTTACATAAAGTTAAATTTTTAATTTAATTTTGAAAAATTACTAAGTTAAGATTTATGTGTTTTCAAAATAACTAATTGAGGTTAAAAATTAATTAAAAAGTTATATAAAAACGCTTTTAATTTATTTTATTTAACTTTCAACTAATTAATATCTAACCCTGATACATGCATATATACATACGTGTACGTATGCGTGTGCGTGTGTATGTGTACATATCTACATATATATATATGTATATTTTTTTTTAATTTCTTTACATGATAATACTTTATATAAAAGATAATATTGAAAACAGAATCTTTTTTTAATAATTTTTTTAAAAACTTACCTTAATGACATGCACTCTCGGCTTGAATCTAGAGCTCAATTGGTTCAATACTTCGGCTACCAACTGTTGATGTTTCAATACTTTCCGCATTTTCATAATTCTAACAATTGCTGCCTGAATTAAAAGTTTCCTATCTTCCTCTATGTGTTTGTGCGTAGTCTCTTGTTCAACTTTCAATTCCGTCTTCATCGGTATATTAATATTTACCCTTAATTTTTTGCTGTTAAATGAGTAAATATGTTATTATATCATACAATTACTATGCATTGCTGCTCAAAGTTTCAACATGAGAATTTCTCACATCTCCCGTCTCACGAAAAATACTAAGAGTTTGGTTTGAAAATTTTTGAAAAAAATTATGAGATTCATGCATATTATAATATACATTTTTTTCATTTTTCTCTTTTTTCTATAAATTCTTTAATTTCAAAATAAAATATTTTATAAGAAATGAATTTTTGCACAAAACATTCGATATTATTGCGAGAAATCAACGCACAAATTTTTCGAAATAAGCATTTTGAAACTCAGAAAGTCTATTTTAAAATAATTTTTTGTTAATTTTGTCCGATAATGTTTCATCAAGCTACAGTGCTTCAAAGTAAAAACATTTGAAAAAGTATTAATTTATATCATATAATTTAGGAACAAAATATCATAGAGACGATACTAAAAGATACATTCAAAGTTCTATCTTTCCTTTTTAAAATGTATTTTTGAAAACTTCTCTATGATACTTTTTCATCGAGATATTTAACTTTTTGTAAGATACAAGAAAATCTCAAGCGTGCTGAAACATTTGAGCGGTAGTATAAATCGTAATTAGATATACGTAAATTAAACATATAAAAATGGCATACTTTTTGTATCCTGTAAAAAGTTCTACCGTTGATAACGGGGTCAGTTCAGCTACATCGTCGCTAGCTGCAGTTAAAAGCTTTGCCTTCAAAAGTATTTGAATAACCTAGACAAAGAACTTTTAGTATTTCATATTGCGAATCACACTCACCACTACTAAATCAATTACCTGTAGTAAAAAATCCATCTTTATTTGTGTTGCATATTGCAGTTGTTGTATTGTCCACGACGTAGATCCATTGTACGCCAGTAAAACTGCCATTTGGAAGGTCGACGCTTGCAACGTGTATCTGTTTTTAAAACAATTTGTATGTAGCTCTCCCTTAGACATATTATACAGCCAATTTAACTTTCTGCCACTGTGCTGTGAACTATAGAAAGTTGTGAACCTATGTACAGATCTTTCTAGCTGCAAATGAAAATTACGAGTGAGTAATCGATGAGCAAAAAAGGAATTTTCTAAAAAAAAAATTAATCCTTCAGAGCTAACGGTCTGTTGGATCTATTTAATCAGTTATGAATCTATTGGATCTATTATCAGTTATAAATCTTGAATTATTATTAAAACAAATTTAGTATTTATTCTTTTTTATACGAATTATGTCGTTATGATTCCTTGAAATTAATTAATGCCTTTTAGTCAATATAAATTGAATGAGTCCCATAAATCCAACGTCGATAACTATAATTACAAATTTTGTGGTCAGCTCCGAAGGGTTAAGATTTGATATTTTTGGTATGCTCTACCTCGGTCGGCAAAGAAAACGTGAAGGATTGTTGGAATGGCCATGAACCAGAGGATAAAACTTGTATACTGAAATCTATATCTAAAGGCTCGGCAGAATTTGTCAGGTGCCTTCTGAACTGTTCATTTAGATCTTTTGATACGCCAATGTCCTGGAGAAAAATTGTTACAATTATGTATTACTGTTATATTTTTCTGATTTTTAATAACAGAATGCGTTATTTATTGATAAAATCTCAAATAAAATTACGTGCAATCTATAGAATATTCTTAAAATAAAGAACCAACTTTTGGTAAATTACAAAAGTATGTTTCTGCAAAGTTCATTCTTGGAAAAAACATTTTGAATAATTCCTTTAATATAAAACTATAAAAAAAATTTGGCTAATATTAAATATTTGCAGATATGTATATCATATTGTTTATACAATTGTTAATCAGTGCAGCGAGTAGAATGGAAAAGTTTTAGCACACATTTTACGGAAAGTTAAATATCTCCATGAAAAAAAACTTTTAGAAAAATAAAAATTAAAAATTAGTATTCTTTCAATATTTTTTTTGCTTTGAAACGCTGTAGCTTCATGAAACATCATCGGATAAAAGTTGAGAAAAAATTATTTAAAAATAGTCCAAGTTTTAAAATGCATAAAAAAACAGTGTGATGACATCGAACTTATTGTGTAAAAACTCATTTCTTATAAAATGTGTTTTAACTACGAAATTAAAGAATTTATGGAACAAAAAAAAAGAGAAAAATATTATACATGCTTGATTCGCATAAATTTTTTCAAAATTTTTTTAAACTTTTTTTTATACTTAATTTTTCGTGAAATGCGAGAAAATTGCAAGCGTGTTGAAACTTTTGAATGATAGTGTAATTAAATAATACGTTAAATTACCTGGAACATGCGTTGTAACTTCGAAGTATACTCAAATCCACAAGCTTGTTTCAACTTAGAGATCATGGAAGCCTCAGCGTCATCGCTAGCAGACATATGCTGCACCAATCGTTTCGCTAACATCTTACTATAGAACTTTTGAAATACATCTTTGTCTTCAATATATTTAAACACTACCATCTGTAAAGAAAAATAATAAATATAACTATAATGCAATTTCTTCACGAGATAATTCGAATGAAAGAAATAAATTTATCATAAATATACTTACAACTTGATTAAGAGTATCTTCAAGTTCCGCCTCTTCCGGATTTTTACTACTCTTTTTAAGCAGTAAATCGCAATATTTTGCTAATAATTCCGGTGACTTGCTGCTACTATTTGCCGCCCTCGTGACGGAATTGCTATTAATAAATCGTCCGCAAGCCTTGTCCAAGGCAGCGACAAAGCCGCTGTCGTTATTAAATGCAACCAATACTAAAGCGTTGTACTTTTTATGTACTTCCAAAATTGTGTTCACATAAATTTTCGGATCCTATAAGTAAAATGGACTGTCAATGCTCAATCAATTCGCAATATTTTATATGCAATTATAGTTACACTAAAAAAAAAGCCATACATTAGCTGCCGAGTCTCCGCACTTATCTATAGCTGCAAGACCCTGATTAGCGATATGACTCTCTAAAAGATTTCTCAATTCTCCAAGACCATTTGGTATTCTTGCTACTAGCTGATACATTCTACCCAGATCTGTATTTTTATCAGAATCCAGAAGATTTTGGAATTCAGCATGGAATATGTCCAGATGCTTCTCGATAAGTACTCTCTCGCATGTTTTTGCCAGTCGTTCGTGAGTCGTTTGATGCAGATAAACACGCACTCGTTTCTGCTCTTCCAATAATCTCTGTTCCGCCTGCACATAGAAAAAATGTAAAAGAGAGTAAAATATATTCTGTATTCTTTAGATGTATATTTATTGATATTTTCTTTCGGGGATATATACTTTTTTCATATATTCCGTTACAGGATTTTGTCTAAGAAATTCGGAACTTTCGCGATTGTAGAATCGTTCCGTATCCTCGAGAAAAATATTTTCAAATGAATCTTTATACACTGTTAGGTTTTGTCCTTTTGCGCCCGGGTCTTCTTCGTTCAAACCCAATTCTACATAACAATTGATGACACCGCTAACTAATCGAGTATTTATCGTTTCACCGTTACGTTCTCTTTCAATTAATTTAAGCACCGCATTAGTAACCTGGAAGAAAGCATAGGTTTTACATCGGTCACATGTATGTGACAAATGAAGGGTTTCCTTCATTAGTAAGTTTACAAAAATAAAGCAGGTTGTTTTTCAATAAAACTACGGGTTATGTCGCCAAATCATTAGCAGTAGCTTTAGATCGTGAACAATTTTGTTTCGGCAAGACTCAAGCAGAAAACGAATAAAAATATAAACAGATAGTAAATATAAAATTTTACAAGAACCAAACAAATCCAGAGGTTTCTTTTGGTTAAATTTTACTTTTAATAATCCTAAAAATATTAACCAAAACCTAAAATTTTATTCTTACATCTATTATAATATATCCGAAGAAAAATTATTATATCTATAATAAGCAATTTAAAGATTTAGAGAAGTTTATTGTTTCCTAAAAATTTAACTTTGTGGATTTGTTTAGTTTTTATAGAAAACCCTTCCAAATATGTGTGATAAACTTGCAAGAATATTATTTACCTGTCTATTTAAATGTTTAAATAAATTATCTCGCCAGGTAACCAAAGCTAATTGATAAATTTCATAAATTCCTTTGCGGCCTTCCTCGCACTCTCTCCGTACCCAATGGCGATTGAGATATGCACATACACCATTTAGCACTTTACTACTGAATTGATATTCCTCCCATTGTCTCGTGTAGAACTGCAGCACATCCTCATCCATCAAGTCAATACCATGCTGTAATGTTATACATATATTGCAACACTTTTACTTAATTTGCATCACACACACACACACACACACACACATACTTTGAGTAAATTAATAAGATAAGTCCTAAGAAAATCACGTAGACGTTTGTATAGCTCCAAACCCACTAGCTGTGCGCCTCCTTGTTGAATTTGACCCTTTTTACTTTTGGTTGACGTTCTGGTCAGTTGTTGATGAACGCTTGTACAATAATTATATACATGTCTATAGAAATTTACAATGTAGTAAGGAAATATGTGACGATTGATTTAAGGAAGTTTTTCAGTTTAAAAAAGTATAGAAGTCACATGACTTTTCATTCATATATATCTTTTAACATAGAAGTTTTTAGCATTGCTATCATAAAAATAATTAATAATAAATAAAATTTAAGTAGTAAAAATAATAATTTATTTAAAAATATTTTTTTTATAATAACAATAAATATTGATGAAAAAAATGAAAAGAAATTTATAATTGATATTTACAATAATAATTAAAATGTAACAAGTGACATAAAGAATAAAGAGAATTGTATAATTCACAAACATTCAATATACTTACACTAAAATGATACAGTAAAACTTTAATTTTTTAATTCTAAAATATTCTTTAAATTTCATTTTTTCTTATCAAGTTTTTCAAAATTATTGTATTGCTTACGATTAAAGATTACGATTAAAGCTTTTGTAGTTAAAATTCTTTCTTTCACAAAACTCGATCCTATATTAGAGTGTTATTTGAAAACTATGGTCAAGAAATTAGAAAAAATTCAGGACTGTCTATGCATTAATCATAAGCTCAATCTTAAAATTTGATCAAGTTCTATTGTGTGAAAAGACTGAGGAATCTTTTTAAAAGAGAAAAAGGTAAAATAAAGATTGGTGTGTGCGTCTTCCACAATATAAAGGATACGTGTACAACTCGATGTATCTAGGCTTCGACATGCATTGCCTGTTGTAAACTTGTTCTATGCCCTCACGCAAGTCACCCCAAATTTGATCCAAATCGATCTGCTTGAGGCCTGGGGGACCACCCTGATGACTTCCAGCCCCTCCACCGCCCCTGTGCCCTGACATCCTGTTCCTATATGCTTGTCGAATGAGCGTTACCGTTCCTATAAGGTATTTCTATAGGAATAAACATGAAATTAACACTGGATATCTTCTCTCAACAAGATTTAATTAAATATACTTATACTGCTTATTTACAACAATAACAAAATAACTCAAAAATTGTCACTATTAAGTTGCCTGTAAAAAAAAGAGAATTTTTATTCAGTGTACTAAATTCTAATGAGAATTTATTATATTGACTGAAGCTAATAATATTTTTATTCTTCCACAGTAGACCACATTGTTGCACCAAAATCGTATTTAAAAATAATGTGTATATTGCAAAATTTTTATAATTTAAAGTATTCAAACTTTGGCTTTTTAACTTGTGTCATTGTTGCAGCAAATAAACGATATGTTAGGATACAACTAGTTGACCAAAAATATGGCACTAATACTAGTATCTCTAGAGTCATATGTTACAATGCAAAGGGATGATTAATAAATTGTAGTACACTAAAATTTAAGCTGAAGAAAAAATGATTTCTTCACCCCAATATTGTATATCCAGATAAAGGAAAATTACGAAATCTAAATATTTCTGGATTATTTATATGGAGTATCTTTTAATTCGAGATATAAAAAACGAAACAAGTCCAGATAATTGAAAGACGTTATCACAACGTGTCCTAAGTTGGACTGGTCGTTCAAATTTGAGATTCTTCGGAGAAAAGAACCTTGTGAAAGGGAAAGGTTAATCGACGATGGGTATTCCGTTACATTGTGTGATGAACGATTCATTTCTTTGGAGAGAATAAGATAGAGATAGAGAAAGAGAGACACACAGACGCACGGAGAAAGAGCGAGCGAGTGTGACGAAAAGAGAAGAGAGATGTCGAAATAGAGATTTACTCGCGTTCTTGTACACCATATTTTTTTCTCTTTCGTAGTAAAAAAACGATTGCGTCGAGAAGGAAGGAGAGAGAGAGAGAGAGAGAGAGAGAGAGAGAGAGAAAAAGCGAAGTCGAGGGGCGGGGGAGGGGGGAAGCGTCGTCGCCTCGAGTGAAACACGCGCTCACCTGTTCACGTTCACCACTGCATAACAGGAACAACGGCCAAGGGACGATTTTCGTATATGAAAACGCGGCGCTAGCTGGCCCGCTTCGTTCCGCAAATGCGTCGAGATGGACGGTGTTGAAGTTATACTTTTTCTCACAGGAAATTTATCGATGGAATTCTTCGCCCGAGCCTCTACGTATAATCTGTCCTGACAACGAGCGCGGCAATACCACTGTGGAGCAAACCAACGTACGTGTGCTCCAAAAATTACTTACGACCGCGGATCCGCTGCTTCGGTTCTGACAGGTTAGGCTGCGACGTTACCAACTGCAACGCATAATTTAACCAACGTGTTCCGTGAACATAGGAATACATAGGGTGAAAACCTATGCAGCGAAATAGCGTAACGCGGAACAAGTGCGGAACCAATCACCAGCGTTCCTCGTTTTTCAAAACAGTTCCCGAAAAATGCGGAACGCTTGTGATTGGTTCCGCTCTCGTCCGCGTTACGCTATTCCGCTAAATGGGTTTGCACCCATAAGGAGCCAAACGTAAACTCTTTAAGGCCTATTCTACAATACGTCGTATGTCGCTGTCGGGTGTCGTGAGCCGTAAGAATTGACCAATCACAGTTGAATACTCTCCTCATATTCTACTGTGATTAATTTCTTACGGCTTAAGGCTTATAGCGAATTTGGTTGGACTGCACCAGTGCGCACTGGTGCACATTAAAGCCAACGTACATACATACATAAATTGATGTAAGATGTGTGTTTAGTATAAATATATAAACAGATTAAATTATGAAATTTTCAATACTCTTTTATGTTATTTGATAAAATACAAGTATTAAAAATTTTATCAGTTGAGATATTTGCAGTTTATTTTTATACTAGATCAATGTACAACGACTTTAATATGCATTAGTGCACACTAGTGAATCCGACCGAATTCGCTATTACTGCACTTGTTGATCGGGACTTAACCCGATCAACAAGAGCAGTAATAGCGAATTCGGTCGGATTCACTAGTGAGAATTCACTAAAGTTTAGGAAGGCCGTAATCGATTATTCTTCTTTAAGTCGACTATGATTGGCCAATTTCTTACAGTTATGGCTTCTATAAACCAGCCTTTAAGCCATGCACACACACACACACATGCACGCACGCACGCACGCACACACACACACACACACATACACTTGCATGACGCATAAGAGAATGAACCAATTAGAATCCTTCATTTTCCTCCCCGAAATAAAAATGAAGGACTCTGATTGGTTCATTATGCTCTCCCTTATGCGTTTTGCAAGAGGGGATGCTTTTCTTTTATAGAAGACACAAATCGACACTAGTTAACACACTCGAACACACTCAGACTCTCTCCTTCTGAGTCGAAAAGTGTGTCAATTGAGTTTGGATCAAATTGTAAATGGAAAGTGACGTGTGTCGCTTTGTGTTAAAAGTATCGACTGTGTTCTTTAAAAGGAAAGCAACCAGTGTGTGCTCTCGGCATTAAGATGTCATCAACAAATCACAATGCTGTATTAGTATCTTAAAACATTACTCAAAACGGTTTTGAAATTAAATTCGATTATGAATACTGGTCTGCGATTGGTTGATGACATCTTGAGATAATACTTAAGATGGTCTTAAATATAAGAATCGATTGTATGCCTCATATCTCTTTGCCTCGCGTACGACCATGTGGATCGAATAAAGAAGTTTGAAAGAAAATCTGTATTATCAACATCGTCGAAGTTTGGTGTATGTACATGTACAGTGCGTTGCATTGATGCCTGGGGTTCAATTTTAGGGACCACGTTTCTTTCAAAGTTATTTTTACGTTCATGACCGAATGCTGCCTCGTGATCGTTGACGCAGCATTCGGTCATGAATGTAAAAATAACTAAGAAAGAAACGTGGTCCCTAAAATCGAATTCCAGGCATCAATGCAACGCACTGTACATACAGTCGTCAGCATTAAGGCAATGGCATACAAAAAACTTGAGCAGTAAAACTTAGGCAGTAAGCGAATTAGCCAATAACAGTCGAAAATATAAGACCATAACGTAAGCAATAGCAAATCCAACACGTTGATTTTCTTACGGCATACGTCTTACTGCTTAAGTTTTCCTATGTGCCATGGCCTTTAAGGTGCCTACTGATGGACGCGGCAAATGCCGCGCGCGCACAAATATCTATAAACTAGATCGCTATCTTCGGCTGAATAGCTGTGTCCGGCAGGATTTCCGGATTCGGCCATCTTACCCAACAAGAAAATGGCGCCGACGCGTGGGTTAGTGCGTATGTGTTGTCAGTTGAGCCGGTTGACCATTGAGCAGTTTAATTAATTGATTTTTCGAGTGTGTTTTTCGATATCTTGTCATAATGCCAAGCAATTGCTGCATAACGGGTTGCAAAAATAGCAATAAAAATGGTTTTCATTTATTTAGGTAAGTAGAATGTATATGTTTGTAACATACGAGTTTTATGGCATTCTAACCCAGATAGCACAAAATATTTATAAAATATTTACTAAATATTTATATTTATTTTAATATT
>QKQZ01010573.1:0-20189 GCA_003595255.1 Solenopsis fugax | reverse complement strand
TATATATATATATATATATATATATATATATTTCGCATCGTACGTTATTAGCGCCGATGCAAATTTCAAATGCCACTGCGATCTTACTGCGATTCGTACGAGTCAACATTGGCACGCAATAATTTTCTAACATTTAGCGCTCCCCCTTCTCCCCCTAATTCGCTCCAGGTACGAGGTTGCACGTATTCGTTCACCGATCTTTCTCTCTACATCCAGATCGGTTTCGCTTCGGCGATCTGGCCTCCTTACAGGAGTAGCTCCTCGCTACTCGGCCAGCCTTCTGACCGGCTCGCTTTTACTATTGGTCTCGAAACGCGCGCGCGATCAGTCCGCTCGTTAATTTCATTGAGAGAAAGAGAGAGAGAGACTCTTCTTTCGTTGATAATCCTCGTCATACGACGAAAGATGGTAACGAGACTTTTTTTTCACAAAAACTTTTTTTCCATTTCCGTAATTTCAATCTGTCGCAGCTGTTGATCGATAAACAGGACGTCGCATACTTTCTTTCGATCGCAAACAGTAGTTAAGCCGAAAAGTACAGACGCAAGATTTCCAAACAACAGAGGATCACAGAAAGTCTTCATGAATAAATAACGAAAAGAGAAATCGTTACTTACAATCTATCAATTCATTAATTAATTCTGAAAATCGCGACAAAGCCAAACATGCCAAATTCCTCACGCTGCTTTTACACTGTAATTTAATTTCGCAACAGTTGTCCACTACAGTTTCGCTCGCACTATCACATTTCCAAAGCTCTTTTTTTTTCTCTTTTTCTCTTTCTCTGCCTCTCATTCTCTCATACATTGTGAATAACGGCTTGCGTGCATCGCTGCCAGTCGACGAGGCAGACAAAATGTCGAGTCAAAGTTTATCTTCGGAATCGCCAACGAGCGAAAGACAAATAGTCTTCCTGCAAAAAAAAACTCGGTGGTTGCAGGAGACGGATATATGTATATCCTTTTCGTGGACAAACGAGAAGCTTTAAGAAGCGTTGACCGACCGACAAGATACGCACTTCGTAGTAGACGACAAATATAAGAAAAAGACTGGAGGACGAAAATAAAAAGGGACGACTTATCTACACGAGACGAGACGAAAGCCATTCCGCGACGAAGGATCAAAATAAGAAAAAAAAGGACTCGGAGGGCACAGTGGCGTAGGAACGAGCGCACATCTGTTAAGGCGATGCTGGAGTTGTTTGTATTTCCGACAAAAATACCATTTTGTTAAACAAATTATAAATAATATTGGTTTTGCAGAAATATAATTTCTTTTTTACAAAATTAAAATACACTGCTAATGTATACGGCTCTGGTCCATTTTTATGCCAAAAATAGAAAAAAATGGTTAAATTACAGATTTTTTTATCAACTTTTACTTTAATATTATGGCAACCAAAACTGTTAATTCACAAATACATTTCGTGGAAATGTTATGCAGAGTTTTTGTGCGAAATAAAAACAGAGCCAGACTAAATAACTGAATAATGTTGAATCGTTAGAATTAAGTCGGGAAGCCTAATTTAAGAGAATAGAATGTTTGACAAATTATGTATATGTGCACGTGAAATCTCGATGTAGTAACATGTAGGAGTTGGTTGATTTTTGGTAAATCGTACGTGTGTAAGTCGAGTTCGTCGTAAAACTGACGATCCCAGCATCGCCTTAAAGCGCTCTCTTTCCCGGAAGAATTGCAAGAGCTCGAAAATCTTGAGCTACCTGTATATACTCCGCCACCGCGAGTTAAGAAGTTCACAGAGCAGAGATTTAATGTGTTACTGTGTTTTCGCTAAGGGGTGACATGGTAGACTGCGGAAATTGGGTGGCACGAATTAATTCAGCACGACCTCCCCCAGCTTAACTGTTTTATTTTTACATCTTTGTATTCGCCAAGTCTCTACCATGTAGAACGACACACGGTTCCTACGCTGCTGCGTGTATATAAACGGGGAAACAGTGGCATACTCGGGCCTTGATTACACCTGTAGCTGGTCACGTGAATTACTTAGCGCACCAACAGCAGTGAGGATTTCATATAGTATTCAGTAGCTGGCCATAAAGCGCCTGTTGCGAAATCTTAATTGCCTCAATTACAGAGCCGGTCTAGTTCTTCGCGTGAATTATGTAGAGCACGATAACGATAACGATCTCATGCAATATTCGGTAGCCGGCTGTATAAAAATGATTACGACCCTTTTTATTTACTTCGCTATAATTAACAACATCGAGAGTGATCCTTAATAAAGGTAATCGTGCTCTGATAAAGTTTGTGAACGAATTGTAATTAATTAATCGCTGTAAATTGATCAAAGGCGCAATAGATATTTTATCGTACTGGGCACTCTATGGCCATTCTATTGATGGATTCGATGGATTTCTATACCAGGCCTGCTCGATATTTCGAAAGGTAATCAATCTGCGAATGAGCATCGCGCAGTCTAACGGAGATTGCGTTTTACAGAGCCGCGTAAGGTCTTGCCCATCCTCAAAACCGACGAACCCGTTTGCCCGGAGGGGAAATTGTCGTGCGGTAACGGCGAGTGCGTCGAGAAGGAGCTCTTCTGTAATGGCAAGCCCGACTGCAAGGACGAGTCCGACGAGAACGCCTGCAGTAAGTGTTGCAACGTACTACGTTCGCCTACCGTGATCGAGTGATGTTAACACGAGCCGATCCCAGATTTGGATTACAATCGTCTTGTGCAATAGAATCATCGAGCATAATTGTCAAAGTATCGAAGTAAATGTATAATAATGTCTTTGACATCTTCAACATTGAGACAGTCGCACACAGGGAATTCAGAAATAAATGGACAAACTTTAAGAGCTTTAAACTTTAAACTTTTATTCTACTTACTGTAAAGATGAAAAAAGTCATAAAAATGTAGGTCTGCTTCCTTTTCAAGTTATAAACACTTTTTATCTACAACAGACTTTGGAAGGAACATTTTATTAATGAAACTGAAATGATCTCCTTTCGCATCAATGCATGCCTCGTATCAATATCTTTTGCATTATTGAAGACGTTCAAAAAGTCCCGGAGTATCATATTTCGTCATACAAAGCAATAATGCGATTTCGGACTACTTCCATAGCAAAGGAATATTACACAGAAAGAACAATTTTGTTAAAATGTAGATCTGAAAGTAATTATGTTGAAGTATTTAAAAAATTGTATCGGACGTTTAATTTGTTAAAATGTCAAAATTATTTGCAGCAACATTATCATGCTTGGGGGTTATACATAATTATTTTAATGACCCAATAAAAATTATTTTCTGTTCTGTATCTAACTAAATTTTTAGATTCTGCAGTAAAATTGTTCTTTTTGTGCGTAAACGAGAATCTTAAGATGTTCTCATAAATAAAAATCCAAGGAGTTTAAACCAGAAAAACGTGCTGCATGCAATTGATTCTCATTTGCCATTCCATTATTTCCATCGATCGAAATAATTATTATTAAATAATTTTTCCGTAAACAAAAAGTATTTATAATTTGAAAAGAAGTCGTTATGGAGACCCACGTTTACATAATCTTTTTCTTTATTCTCGCAGCAAGTAGAATATGCTCTTAAAAAGTTTGTCTGCCTATTTTTAAAACAGTTTCTAGAATAGCGATTTAAATTCAATTTTTCTTAAGTAAAAAAATGTTTTTACTGCGTTATTGAAAAATTATGCGCGTTGCAGCCGTGGAGACCGATCCCAACCGTGCTCCGGATTGCGATCCCACGCAATGCGTCCTGCCCGATTGCTACTGTTCGGCCGACGGCACCCGTATACCCGGCAACATCGATCCCCAGCAAGTGCCGCAGATGATCACGATCACTTTCAACGGCGCCGTGAACGTGGACAACATCGATCTCTACGAGGAGATCTTCAACGGGCAACGTCAGAACCCGAACGGCTGCCAGATCCGCGGTACATTCTTCGTTTCCCACAAGTACACCAATTATTCGGCGGTGCAAGATCTTCATCGACGCGGCCACGAGATCTCGGTATTCTCGTTGACTCACAAGGAGGATCCGCAATATTGGAGCCAGGGTACGTACGATGATTGGCTGGCGGAGATGGCCGGTGCCAGACTGATCGTCGAGCGTTTCGCTAACATCACCGATGGCTCCATCATCGGCGTGCGAGCCCCTTATCTCCGGGTCGGCGGTAACAAGCAGTTCGAGATGATGGCCGATCAGTTCTTCGTGTACGACGCCTCCATCACCGCGTCTCTGGGACGTGTGCCAATTTGGCCGTACACGTTGTACTTCAGAATGCCCCACAAGTGCAACGGTAACGGCGGCAATTGCCCGTCGAGGTCGCATCCAGTCTGGGAGATGGTGATGAACGAGCTGGATCGCAGGGACGATCCCACTTTCGACGAGTCCTTGCCGGGTTGTCACATGGTCGACTCTTGCTCCAACATTCAGACCGGCGAGCAGTTCGCTCGCCTGCTCAGACACAACTTCAACAGGCACTTCAACAGCAACCGGGCGCCGCTCGGTCTGCACTTCCACGCATCCTGGTTGAAGAGCAAGAAGGAGTACAAGGACGAGCTGATCAAGTTCATCGAGGAGATGATCGCTAGGAGTGACGTGTACTTCGTCACTATGGTTCAGGTGAGAGATCAAGAGAGAGATAGTCTGCATTTTTAACAATCATTAAAGAACAGAAGTTTCATATCTCGTTTCTCTTCCAGGTGATTAAATGGATGCAACAGCCCACCGAACTCTCGGCGCTCAGAGATTTCCAAGACTGGAAGGAGACCTGTGATGAGAAGGGTTTGCCCTACTGCTCGTTGCCTAACGCTTGCCCTCTGACGACCAGAGAGCTGCCTGGCGAGACTCTGCGTCTCTTCACTTGCATGGAGTGTCCCAACAATTACCCATGGCTGCTGGATCCGACCGGCGACGGTTTCTCCGCGAGGAAGTGATCCATCATCCGCGAAACGAGTGACGCGTCAACGCGTCGACCGGCCGCGCGATCCGGTTATCAGAGATCGATCGTTTTTCCGGCAAGTTCGGAAATCTCGTCGGATAAAATGTGGTTATCGACCACGTTGAACCGAGGAACGAGAGCGCAGCTCTGAAAGACACGGAGAAAGCAATCGGGCGACGAGATGCGTGATTTCGGGCGAGATCTCGGAATCGTCTTATCACGATTAGAAAGCGTCCTCTTGGCCGCTTGAAGATCGAGTCGTAACACTAATATTAAAGTAGAGCGAAGCGCCGCTGCTTTCGCAAGGGAAAACGCACCGCGCCCGGTTTCTCTTCCGCGACTCGACTATAATAATTATTATTTATGTAAATTAAGATCGGTAAAACGAACATCGCCGCATTCGGTCGCGAGGACGGTCGCGTATCTATTTCTCGTGGGAAATGTCATCGCGTTCGATCGCTGATGAAACTCTCGCGGCGAGAAGCTCTTTTCCTTCCTGCTCGCGTGGCGGTAAATCACATCCCAAGAGTGATTCTTGAAAATCGATACTCGACGAAAACGAGATAATCCTGGAGACATCCCATTTGTACATAATCACCGGATAATCCTTGCTCTCCCAATTCTCGTCCTCGTTGTTTTCTAGAGACATTTGTATGCAGATGACGGAGCCTCGCGGCCGATAAAAAGATGAAAAGTTGAATATACCATCCCGTGTCTCTCTCAACATATACTTTTAAGAATTTAAGCGACGCGCGACATTCTAAGTAAATAATTTTTAGTGTCCTTATAATTTTTCCGAATAAAAACTGTACGTACAGAAACAGCATGTGAGTATTATATATTGGCTATCCCGCAATCAATATGCAATGTATTTTTTAACAACTACAATAAATAATTAAATGATAGAATTAAGTTCAAATATTTTAGTATAAAAAATATCGCAGTAATTTTAAAGTTACAAAAAAATCAAATGTTTCATAAAATTCACTAATTTAAACCCGCAATTGATAATTTAAATATCTACTGTAGCATATAAAACTTTGAAGAATGATTTTTTGTCATATCATATTTAATTCTGTAAAAAATGTGGAATTTGATTCTAATGTTTACATTTTGAGGAATCATTTTTAACTTCTGCATTTTAAACAATTAATTTTAATTTCGATTCAATCGCTGCATATTTTTTTTTAGTTGCAATATTTAACTTTTCCTTCGGGATATCGTCCACCTTTAAGCTTCCTTACGATAAGAAGGGATTTACAGGAAAGACTTGTTAAAATTAGACAAGAAAGAACTCAAAATTCTAAGAAATTAAAAATTGCTGCTATCAAATATTTAATGTACTATAATTATTGAATTTTTTATTTTATTCATTTTTAAATATTAATTCATATTTTTTTATCGTTATTTTTTTAACACCTTTTGAGTGACAATGTTGTTGAAAAAAATATGTATATTTGGTGCTCGTTTTTACATTTTTTATGCTCTTTTTTTCTAGGCGTTTAATAATTTTTTTCTTATAGCGGAACTTGTTTTTGTATCTTAAAATTCAGTATTTTATTCCTTTATTCCTTTATTATATACCTATGAAATATAAAATCTACAGAAGATCTGTTTTTATCGTAAATTGTTATGTTGACTTTTTATCGAGTTATAACATTTCAAGAATTCAGCGCGAGTACAATTTATGAATGAACGCACCATGCATGTGTATGTGTGTACGTGTATCTACTACTTCGCGATCAGCTGATCGGTAGTAGTCACGTGTTTCATGATTAAAGGAGCAAATGGGTCCCGCGTGCACGCGCCAGCCATATCTGTTCCTAGATCGAGAGATTACGGGTCGATATGATTTATGCATTAGATCACAGTAAATTGCGTCTGGTTTCGTTTTAAAGTAGACACATTAAATCTAACATCATATGAAAAAGAAGTATTGTTTTGATCAAAAGAATTTATATAAATTAATTTATTACTAATACATTTTATGTAATGTTTAGAGCAATAAAGTTATGGGATTCAATAAATTAAAGTATGAAGAAGAGCTTTTATGTTTGTTTATTCCTACACTCTCAACTTTCCCTCAACATTCGTAAAGCGAAATCTGTGTCTTATTTGGAACATAAGTAAAAATGTGAGAATGTATGATTCAAATTTAAAAGAATCAAATTTTAAAAAATCTTACTTTTTTATGCCGAAATAATGACTAGATTTGAATACTCAAGGATTGTAAGAATTACTTATTCAATTATTCTCATTATTCTAACAATCTATATCACCATAATCAACTCCGGGAAAAAAATGTTTATGTATAATATATAATTATATATAATTACGCATATTTTATATATAATTATCTATAAAAAATTTTTTCCCGGAATATACAATAGATATTCGTTTCACATGTAAATGAAAAGTGATAAAATATAAACAATGTTATTAAATTAACAGCATAAATTAATCAACATATAATATTTACATTGACACATTTATAATAAATGAAATTGCTAGATAGAAAGCGAAATATGCTACACAATAAGTTTCTGATAAAACAGCTAGCAATCTTTATTGTTCAATGCATTCGTGGGATGAAACATTAACAGAGAGAAGCTTAACAATAGAGGTGTCTTCGTTTAAATGAAATCTGTTTACTAGCGCCTTACAAAACATGTATGTTGAATTGTGTTAGTCATAGATATTTCCGACAGATAGCATCTTCATGGATTTCGATTTTATTTCGAGTTACATTGTTTAGTTTTGTTTCGTGCTATTCTACAAAATATAATTGCAAAATTATACTCGTGTAAAGCTCATTAAAAATTGCTTTGTTTTTTCTACATTCCACAAAAATTTAGAACCGCTTGCTCTACTTTTTAGAATTATTACATATAAAATTAATAAAAGGATATTCTAGTTTAAAAATTTAAAAATTCAATTTAAAAAATTTTTCAAATATTTTTTAAACGACATTTTTTAAATATTTAAAGTCTCGAAAATAAGTTTCTTTTTTAAGTAAAATAAAAAGGTTTTATCGATGTTCGTAAAAATAACAAAGGAATATTTTAACTAGCACACAAGTCGTTTAATGTGCTCTGTCATCGTACTCAAGGACAATTGCTATTAAGCTAATATTCTTTTACAAGTCTTTCTACTTTTCCTTGGGGCAAAATGTTTATATTTGGTTCAAAACAACTTAAAGATGTTTATGACCTTGATATCGATTAGATGTAAACTTTCATTTTTCATGTGACTGCACGAAAAGGATAATTTTGCTGAAGGATTTCAAAATTTAGCTAGATGCAGATCTAAAAATAACTTTGTTGGATTAAAATAATTATGAAGGACGCTTAAGCATGATGAGCAATGCTGCAAAAAGTTTTGACGTTTTAGTAACTAGCTTGAGCGTTATATATATTTATTTTGATATTTTATTTATCATTTTCAGATCTGTATGAAATTAAATTTCTGAAACTTTAGCAAAACTGTTTTGTCCGTGTGTATTTAAAATTATAAAGACAAATGCGTTTTTATCGAAACCATATTTTTCAAGGCAGTTTACACGATTTCTTAGAAACTGCTGAACATATTGTATTCACCTTAGCGTATATGTATATAAAATGCATATCTATTTAATGCATGAACTAGGATTTATTAAATAAATTAATTTTTCAAAGGTATTATATTAATTTGTTAAAAAAATCGATACTTGTTTTTAGAACCGTACTATTTTAACAATTTGCAATTTTTCATTTATCCCTAGACCTTTATCTCTTACTCTTATAGCTTATAGCCATACTCGTAATAATTAAGAATCTTTTAAAATTGATTGGTTCAATGTCATAATATATTCTTAGCTTGTGCTGTCATTAATTTACATTTAAATTTTCCATTTACCTTATCATCTACCTCTCTTTAAAATGACGAAATTTTCTTAAATTATAGCTCTCGCACAAGGACTAAATGCACTTTTATTATAAGAGTATCATGTTATATTCGTCATTCGTGAGTAAAACAGCGAGTAATATCGCTATAATAAAGCTAGAATATTCGATTAACAGTGATCGGTTGGTAAATAATTGACAGAAATCATTGCATAATTAATGATAAGAATCATACATTTTCGCGATATTTGGAAAAGGGGTATCGACAAAAATAAATGCATAAAAGATAAGCATTCACAAAGGATCATAGCAGATCAATAGAAGACAATAGAGAAAATGCAGTGCAACAGACTATCGAGCCAGCTATCCAAAGTCTGGCAACTGATCAAAAAGGTGGATAAGAATGGAAAGTTGATGAAGTGTACGATTCAGAAGATTCCCGAGAATCGATACGAGAACGCGGTTCAACAAATGTGAACGTATTTCTTGGTCAATGAACCGATCTGCCACTATTTAAGAAAATTTCATTGCGTTTATTTAATAGCCTTTTAAAGACGATCTCAACGATCCGTTTAATCAGAATTTAAAATAAAAGAAGCTGCAATTAGAAAAAATAAAACAAAAAACTGGTAAGATTTTTTATCAGTGACTTTAATGAGGTCGGAGAAACAATTATTTTTTGTTCTTATGATTTATGCATTGCAACTGTTTTTCGTAACTTTGTACTCTATCGCATTTGCAGATGCGAAAAATGATCCCTCATTTGTACAAGACTTCAGTGCGATTTGGCGCCTATTACTTGCAGAAGGCATATCCATAGCTGCTTTCATCGACAATCTCAAAGAAAAAAAACCCATAATCGCCAGTATAAATGTTTTTAGTGTTAACATTAAAAATTAAAATATAGCATTTCTGATTATCAGGTTAGTTCCATTAAGTTTTGTTAGTAAATTTGTTTTTATCATTCTATTGTGCATACAATTGTAATATAATATAATTATATAAAAAAAGTTAAAAGTATAATATATTGTAATTATTTATTCGTATTACTATTATTTGTATTTTTCGGGATACGAGGGGAGGGATCGCAGAGATGCCTGTTGGCATTGATAATATTAAATTGATTTTCAATTTAATTTTGTGATATATAATATATATATATTACAGTTCTATTATAGTTCTATTCTCTGAAAAATCTCCTTCTTCGAAATGAATTTGTTTGCAACCTTTTTTCTAAGAGAAGTTATTTTTTAAAACCTTGCACACACCTTCTAAATAACATTAGGAAGATACCTGTAAAGTTTCAAAAAATAACCCCTCTTGAATAAAATATTATTAAAAAATTCACTTCGAAGAAGACGAATAATCTCTCTTTACAACACTGTACTAATATATTTTAGCGACAGGTTATAATTTCACTAAACAATTAACAATCTGCTAATCTGTCATAATAGCGTCGCAAAAAAGCATTTTAATCGATAAATCGGTCGTATTTAATAAAATTTGTGCAGTGATCACGCAATAAAGAAAAGAAGTGAAGAACAAGAATTTTTGAGTGAGCGATTATTATCCATAATCCAACCAGTTTGCCAAAAATATTTTTAATACAATACCTTAGAAATTATTAGTAACAATTATTTTTTAATATAATTAATACATAACTATTTAATTTCTGAGACAGTTTATAAAAAGTTCTTTATATAAAATATTACTTTTAACTTGAATCTCTCTTTTTCATATTTTAGATATGATGATAATAAGAATAAATAATAAAATCAAATCAAGCAGAGAGAGAGAGAGAGAGAGAGAGAGAGAGAGTTTACAATAATATAAATTCACAATATTAAAAATTTTTATAATATATTTTATACATATAACATATTTATATGCGAAAATATCAACAATACATATATTTTATTAAATATTTTAAAAGTATGTACAACATAAAATGCTTTTATTGTTTCTGTATTAATGTGAAATTAAATTATTTAATACTAACAATCGCTAAAAAGATTTGTTTCTTCTTTTCTTTTCTAATATTGGTTATCATACTTGTAACTTTTACAAAAAAATAATTTAGTACTCACCAATACGATGCGCAGCAACGGAATAAATCTGTAACAAATAAAACATTCAAATTAAAGCAACGCCAAAAATAATTAATTTTTCAAAAAACATTACTAAGCGTATTGAAATTTTTATTTATCTTTTTAAGCGCGCATATTAAAAGAATTGCATAATTTTTAAATAAAACAAATTTTAGATATAAAATTCCTTTTAGTAAAATTTGGTAAATAAACATCCATTTTTTGTACATTCCAAATAATGATAAAAGAAATTTTTAACGGGAATAAATGTATTTTATAAAATATATCCATATGTGAAAATACCAACAACATATAAACATTTTATTAAATATTTCAAGTAAATATTCAAAACAAGATACAAAATAAAACTTATACATTCGTTATATTATATAGAAAATCGAAAATAATATTGCAGAGATTACTGAGCAATTAATCTTAACTTAATTCCAGTAATAAATAAATAATTAATTATTTACCTCATGGTTGCTCGCCGTTGCATGACGCCTCCTAGGTTTCATTTTCTCTCAGAACTTTACCTCGATCTGTGTACCTTCAATGCTTCTCTCTTATGGGCACTTACATAATATTCACTCGCGAGGGCACGGTTAACTGCGATCGCGCATATACTAATCACAACGCGACAATAACGTGGCACTCCAACATTAATCGCATACGACACACGCGCGTTTTATTATACCGCGAGAAAATGATGCCGAAACTATGTTGCACAAAGCCACGGACCTTTCTTGTCGTTCGCGACGCGACGTGCATAAATTACTGTAACGGGCGGATTTCAAGCGCGAGCGACGAAATCGAAAAGTCTTGCTGCCAATTTCATGTGCCGCTCGCGCGCTCTCCCTTTGTTAACGGAACGACTCTCGGCGAAGCGACATCATTAAATTTGTAACGAAAGGGACACACGACCGCGCGACGATTCAGATGATCCAGATCGATATTCCGTCGGAACATTTCACCGTCGTAAACGAAAACTCAGAAATAACACGCGAGCTGGTGCATTGGCCGGACGAACCGCGCGGTTATTCGCGGGATCATCTAAACCTACACATCGTCCCGCAACAACGCGCGCGTCTCCGCGAGCTCGTTGTTCTCGTCCGAACTCTGAATGTTTATCTCACTGCAGGTAGTGCAGGTTACAAAAACTCGGAACTCCGCTCGCGATCACACATCACACGAAGGGATACGCGTATGACCGGCACGAAGCTTGCCGCAAGAGAGGCTCGCCGTCGCCTTCATGCTCCTCGCCAAGAAGAATCGAGCGGATCGAGCGGAAAACGTCCGTTGCGAAGAGAACATGGCAGTCGCTTTAGCTCGCGTCCGTCGCTCGACACACGGCGAAGAGTCAATATGGTGGCGTCTCAGGACGATCGCCGCCGTACATAACACTCTCATCTCACTACATATCGCTGCATAAACACACGAACTTGTATCGTACGTACCGAGATACGCCCGGCGAGATAGGAGCTCGCCGGGTCCCCGCTCCCCGCTCACCGAAATGCGCTGACCCGTCGTGTCGACTACTGGCCCGTCGCTCGTCACCCGTCGGCAGCCGAAATACGCATATCGCGGCGGCTCCTCGTCGCACGATTATCACGCGTGTGTCGGAATAGAGCTTCCTGCGGATTTACAGCGATAAAACGCCGACACGAAATCGATCCGTGATCCGCCGCACGTCCGTCCGCCGCCTCCCACGATGCATCACTACTGGAGTGGCGCCGTGGCGCCCCCCAACGGTCCCCCGAAACGATGCGTATAACCGACCGGTAACTTTCCACGAAAAAAATGTACACATTGCCATGCTCCTTAACAATGTGTATATTTTTTTCCTGGACGCTGCTGTTCGCTTCGAACTTTTTTTACTTACTATCATATCGTTTATGATCAAATGTGATCAAAAAATTGTAAAAAATAAAGAATACTCGTAGAAAAGCAATTAGAAATAGGAATTAGAATTTTAGAATAAGTTTCCTCAATAAACGCTATAGATACATAATTGAGTAAAAAAATTCACTTTGACGAAGACGAATAATCTCTCTCATTAAAGTGAATTTTTTCATAACATTGTTTTTCCAAGAGAAATTATTTTTTGAAACTGTACAGGTATCTTCCAAATGTTATCCAGAAGGTGTGTGCAGTTTTAAGAAATGACTTCTCTTGGAAAATAGGTTACCAATAAATACATTTCAAAGAAGATAAGCCTATTTTCCAAGAGGAGTCATTTCTTAAAACCTTGCACACACGTTCTGGGTAACATTTGGAAGATACCTGTACAGTTTCAAAAAAATAACTCCTCTTGGAAACAACGTTACGAAAAAATTCACTTTGAAGAGATAGATATTATTCGTCTTCGTCAAAATGAATTTTTCCACTCAATTATGTATCTATAGCGTTTATTGAGGAAACTGATTCTAAAATTCTAATTTATATTCCTAATTGCTTTTCTACGACAATTCATTATTTTTTACAACTTTTTGATCACATTGAGTCAAACGATACGATCATAATCATATTCATAATACTTTCGGCTGCCGTATAAATAAAAAAAGTTCGAAGCGAACAGCAACGTCCAGGAAAAAAATATACACATTGTTAAGGAGCATGGCAATGTGTACATTTTTTTCGTGGAAAGTTACCGGTCGGTTACACGCATCGTTTCGTGGGACCGTTGGGGGGCGCCGCGGCGCCACTCCAGTAGTGATGCATCGCGGGAGGCGGCAGGCGGACGTGCGGCGGATCGCAGGTCGATATTGTGTCGTTTTATCGCGGTAGATCTGCAGGAAGCTCGATTCCGACACACACGCGTGATAATTGTGCGACGAGGAGCCGCCGCGCCGCGACATGCGTATTTCAGTTGCCGACGGGTGACGAGCGACGGGCCAGCAGTCGACGCGACGGGTCAGCGGCTACGTAACGCATTTCGGTGAGCGGGGAGCGAGGACCCGGCGAGCTCCGATCTCGCCGGGCGTATCTCGGTACGTACGATACGAGTTCGAGTGTTTATGCAGTGATATGTAGTGAGATGAGAGTGTTATGTACGGTGGCGATCGTCCTGAGACGCCACCGTGTTAACTCTTCGCCGTGTGTCGAGCGACGGACGCGAGTGAAAGCGACCGCCATGTTCTCTTCGCAACGGACGTTTCCCGCTCGATCCGCTCGATTCTTCTTGGTGAGGAGCATGAAGGCGACGGCGAGCCTCTCTTGCGGCGAGCTTCGTGCCGGTCATACGCGTATCCCTTCGTGTGATGTGTGATCGCGAGCGGAGTTCCGAGTTTTTGTGAGTAACCTGCACTACCTGCAGTGAGATAAACGTTCGGAGTTTTGACGAGACAGTGAGATCGCTTGCGGAGACGCGCGCGTTGTTGTTGTTGCTGGACGACGTGTAGGTTAAGATGACCCCGCGAATAATCGCGCGGTCCGGCCAACGTATCGCGCACTAGCTCGCCTGTACGGCTTGTGTTTATACGCGCGACTATTTCCGAGTTTTCGTGCGACAGTGAAATGTTCCGACGGAATATCGATCTGGATTATCTGGATCGTCGCGCGGTCGTGTGTTCCTTTACGTTACGTGATGTCGCTTTGCCGAGAGTCGTTCCGTCAACAAAGTGTCGCGAATTGCTGTGATAATTAGCGCGTGATCGTAATTGATCTCTCGTTCGCGAGTTTTGTATTAGTTGTGCATTGACGGGATTTGAGCGGATGCAGAGGCGGAGGCTCAGGATGAGCACCGGGCAACAGCGGAACAATATTGTTGGTGAGTAATATTATTTATACATTACCCGTACTGAGAAAAAAAATTATTAACTATTGGTAGCTTGGCAAAAATCATCGCGATTCCATCCGATGGCTAGCGATTCCGCCGTAATAAATCTTCGGTCCACGTAAGAGCCGCCGCGCTTCTCATAAAAAATATTTCTTCTCTGATTGATGTAATAGCGGCGAACAAACGCGCGCAATCCATTTCATTCTCATTAAATTATATTTCATTTTCGATAAATTAGAGTCGTTTGTATAGCCCACTTCAGACAAACTCTAAAAGTGGAGTTTTGCGTCAGAATTTCAGAATTTAGAACAGAGTCTTGTGTGTAATTTCATGCGTAAGAAATATTTCGAAAATCAAAATATACATGCATGTACATAAAATATGTATTAAGATATATTAGAATACGCAAGTAACGTAATCAGTTTTTGCAATAATTTTAATTACTGCGGACGCTACTATAATGTGAATTATATTTATTTGTCTTTTACAGGTCGACGTTAAAAATTCCGCTGCAGCGCATCGTGTGTCGGTGAGTGACAAATTATATTCTACTTTAGTAATGAATTTCTGTTGAATATATTGATAGAGATCCATTGTTCTATAAAATGGATGCTAGATTAATAACATTTAATCCTGGAAAGTATTTTCATCCAACAATTTATTGCACATAAATATACACTTCAATATGTAAAATGAAACTTGTTATATTAATCTGTTAGCGCCTATATTGATGAACATTACGGGAAAATATAGAGTTCTTCTGAATTGCTAATTTGATGTCTTTGGACGAGTACTAGAATTCTCGATATAAAAATACTTTTTTGATTAATAGAAAAATATAAAGAAAATAAAGAAATGTATGTCAAATCTGAAAAGTTCTGAATAGCATATACGATTCCTTTCGACGAGTTTTGGAGTTCTCGATATATTTTAGAAATAGTTCTGCCCGAATATGTAAAAAAAATCGCGATTGAATTCTCAAAAGTAGTATCAAAAAAATAATTGTAACTTCAAAAATATCAGTTTTACTTAATTTTCTCATTAAGATTTTTAATAGAATTGCGCGAAGGCTATTCAGAACACTCAACAGGACATCCAGAACACTTAAAAAATTTTTTACATTTCAAAAATACTTTTTCGGGCAGAACTGTTTCTAAAATGTAACGAAAACTCTAGAACTCATCGAAAGGAATCGTACTTGCTATTCAGAACTATTCGGATTTGACAAACATATTTTTATTTCTTTTATTTTTTTTTATATCGATAACTAGTAGGTAGGCAGGTAGATAGGTAAGTAGGTAGGTAGGTAGGTAGGTAGGTAGGTAGGTAGGTAGGTAGGTAGGAAGGTAGGTAGGCAGGTAGGTAGGTAGGTAGGTAGGTAGGTAGTACAATTTTATTAATTTAAAAATGTACAGTATATGAATATATACTGTACATTTTTAAATTAATAAAATTGTTTATATACTGATAAGGATATTTTAAAGTAGTCTCCACTGCACTAAAATATCTCTGCTACAAGTAATGGAGGATTTATATTATCTTTGAATTTTTACACTCTTTGATCTTTTTTGTTAAAATTAAAAATGTAGTCATGATATTTGATAAAAAACGTTAGGAAAAACTCGTGGACCATGTTGTATTGCAGTCTATCGCGAAATAAAAAGAAGACGAATAATTTCTCTTGGAAAGTGATAAAAATACGCCTTCTTCGAAATGAATTTGTTTGAAACCTTTTTTCTAAAAGGAGTTATTTCTTGAAATCTTGCACACACCTCCTGGGTAACATTAGGAAGACACCTGTAAAGTTTCGAAAAATGACCTCTCTTGGAAAAAATGTTATGAAAAAATTCACTTCGAAGAAGATGAAAAATCTCTCTTCGAAATTAATTTGTTTATAACTTTTTCTAAGGTGGGTCATTTCTGAAAACTTGGATGCATAAAGAATTATTAATTTTTTAATATTGTGTCGTACGAGCGCTAATCTAGATTTTGTATTTGTGTGTTGCAGGTCAATGTGGTGTTTCAACTCCGCTGCTGCGCGTCGTGTCGGTGAGTGAGAAATTAACGCTTATCTTTACAATTAATTACATAACGTACATTGTGTATTATCTACTTGCTAATGTAGATAGGTGGGAAACAAAATAGATTTTATCTATCCGTTTCTCCTTATCTTCTCTTTGGTAATATTATCTCCTTGACGTATTATAAAAATGAAGAACGCTAATAAGAGGATCAAAACATTTAATAATCTTCCTGCAATATATTGATGTAATATATTACATGTATTATTATAATGATTAAGAGATGTTGTATTAATATAAATATTTACACTGATATTTGTACCTTGTTTTTCACCGGTTTCTACATAATAGTATTGTTGTGATAAAACTTAGAATATAATTACAATACAAATAATTGACAAACCTATTGACGGTCATAGCTACATAGATCTTAGTGCTAAAATAACATTTCTTGTGTAAATTTGCTTAATAATTTCTTATTCTCTCGAACCGTGTGCCGTTACTTTCGATTTTAAACACAATTCTTAAATTAAACTAGAACTGTAATATCACAAAATTAAATTGAAAATCAATTTAATATTATCAATGCCAACAGGCATCTCTGCGATCCCCCTCGCGTATCCCGAAAAATACAAATAATAGTAATACGAATAAATAATTACAACATATTATACTTTTAACTTTTTTTATATAATTATATTATATTACAATTGTATGCACAATAGAATAAAGAAAATAAATTTATTAACAAAACTTAATAGAACTAACCTGATAATCAGAAATGCTATATTTTAATTTTTAATGTTAACACTGAGAATATTTATACCGGCGATTATGGGTTTTTTTTCTTTGAGATTGTAATTGAAAGCACCTATGAATATGCCTTCTGCAAGGCGCCAAATCACACTGAAGTCTTGTACAAATGTGGGATCATTTTTCGCATCTGCAAATACGATAAAGTACAAAGTGACGAAAAACAGTTGCAATTCATAAATTATAAGAATAAAAAAAAATTATATCTCCGACCGCATTAAAGGTCACTGATAAAAAATCTTATCAATTTTTTGTTTTATTTTTTCTAATTGCAGCTTCTTTTATTTTAAATCCTGATTGAACAATGAATGAGATCGTCTTTAAAAGACTATTAAATAAACGCGATGAAATTTACTTAAATAGATCGGTTCATCGACCAAGAAATACGTTCACATATGTTGAACCGCGTTCTCGTATCGATTCTCGGGAATCTTTTGAATAATAAACTTCATCAATTTATTTTTTCTAATTACAGCTTCTTTTATTTTAAATCCTGATTGAACGATGAATGAGATCGTCTTTAAAAGACTATTAAATAAACGCGATGGAATTTACTTAAATAGATCGGTTCATCGACCAAGAAATACGTTTACATATGTTGAACCGCGTTCTCGTATCGATTTTCATTCTTATCCACCTTTTTAATCAGTTGCCAAACTTTGGATAGCTGATTTTTCTATTGTCTTCTGTTGCTCTGCTATGATCTTTTGTGAATGCTTAGTTTTTATGCATTTATTTTTGTCGATATCTCTTTTCCAAATGTCGCGAAAATGTATGATTCTTATCATTAATTATATAATGATTTCTGCCAGTTATTTACTAACCGGTCACTGTTAATCGAATGTTCTAGCTTTATTGTAGCGTTACTCGCTGTTTTACTCACGAATGACGAATATACCATACTCTCACAATATAAGTGCATTTAGGCTTTGTTTTACGTTAATTCTGCTGTTCGCTTCCAACTTTTATTATATCGTACGGTCGTATCGTTTAGCTCAATGTGATCAAAAAGTTGTAAAAAATAAAAAATTTTCGTAGAAAAACAATCAGGCTTTTCGCACATGTAATAGAGAAATAGATATTAGTAATAGGAATTAGAATTTTAAAAACTTGCGAATTTCTACTTTTAAAGTGAATAATCCTTCACAAAATAAATTTTTAATTTAACTTAATTTAATCTTAACGTAACTTTTAACTAGTTAATTTTTTGTTTATGTAAGTTTTAACGTAAGTAAATTAATTTTATAAATTATTAACATTATAACTTAATTTACTTTAAAAAATGTATGAACTTATCCAATCCTGCGCATAATAAGATATCAATAAGATAAAACACATCAATTTATTATACGAAACACAACATTTAACTTATTAATATCTACAATGTTTATTGAGGAAACTGATTCTAAAATTCCAATTTCTATTTCAATTTACTTTTTTATGAGAATTTTTTTATTTTTTACAACTTTTTTATCACGTTGAGTCAAACGATACGGTCGTTTAATAAATTCGTAGCAAACAACAAGATTAATGTAAATTAAACAACAAAAAGCAATGCCATTCGTATTCTTTCTCTTAATTTATTAAAATTATTTAATTATAATTTGTCTTAAAAGATAAAAGAGTGCAATAAAGTAATAAATTTCGGTGTGTCATTTCTTAAGAGAAATAAAATAATATTTGATTTTTATATCATTAATACAAGAACGTGCATTTTTCAACGCAGTTTTATACTGTTATATTTTTATTAATGGGACAAGTTTAGTCAAAGTTTCTTTAAAAAATTATTAAACTTGTAGCGATAGTATCACTACAATTTCTTTTTCTGCAAATATCGCAAGAGAAAATAAAAAAAGGAATTAAATTCTCGGTATTTATGGTTCGATAACGCGAAGGACAACTGTGTTTAGAAATACGCATGTAACTAGGCAGAAAAACACTTTACACAACATTGATCCTTGAGACGAGGACAATGCTCGAAACTAAACGACAACAGGTAGCGGTTCGGTTTCGATTCGGTTTAAGTAATTGCGATATATTCAGTTTTTTTCAGACATACAATGGTACATGTTAACGAAATTAAAATTTATAAAATACAAAAGGATCACGTCACGTAAATTATAAATTGATTGACCGGCGAGTCACATGAATAGCTCTATGTAATAACGCACGGAATAATTTAAAGATTCAACGACAAAGGCAAAATTTCGGGAATGACATGAATGAATGGAAAACACAGGTGACTTTTCAGAATCATGTTCGAGAAACGGAAACTCGACTTTGAAACATGGTGACGAGCAGACGCGTAAGATTGACTTGCAACTAGTGATGGGCCGTTATTTCGTTATCTGTTACTGAGTATCCGTTATTGAAAAATAACGTCAGTAACCGTTATTAAATTTGGAAAATAACGGTTATCGGGCTAAACAGTTATTTTTAACAAATTACAATTTTACAAGCGCAATAAGGCCGATATTACATTTCTCGTACAACAAATTTTTTAAATATGTTGTGGAGTGTGAATATAGACGTGGAATATCCTTATTGAGGCGGCCATAATTAAAATCCCAACACATTTTAATATTGTATTATTATTATTAATATTATTATTATATGTTTTAGAATTCATCAATTTGTGTTTAAATATGTTATTATTTCATATTTTAAAAAAAAAGTTCAAA
>QKQZ01010565.1:0-21582 GCA_003595255.1 Solenopsis fugax | reverse complement strand
TATTCTTGCTTATATATGAAACAATGAATTGTTGATTTAATACTAATTTTTTTTCTGTGTAAAATTTCGAAGAACCGAGATTTCATCTGACGACGTCCTTCATAATTATTGAAAACAATTTTTTTTTTTTTTAAATGCAACGAGCGTATGAATAATACTGGCAAATTCTTGTGTAGGAAAAAAAAGAGATGAAAATAGCGCACTTATGACGCATCAGAAGATTAAATTGCTATGAATGACAGAGGAATTCTCAGAAAATAATTGGAGGATGATTAAGCGATAAAGGACGAGATTTCTATACGAGAACTGACATCTTGATTGATGAAAGCGCACATTGGAATTTCGAGATATGTGACCGCATTTAATTGTTATCGGTGACTTTTTCGCCGCGGCGCATTCTAACATCACACAAAAAAAAATTAGTATTAAATCAAGATTCATTGTTTCATATATAAGCAAGTATATAAAATCTTCTTGGAAGAAATTATGTCTGTTTAAGATTATAAATTCTTCCAAGAAAATTTTATATTCTTGCTTATATATAAAATAATGAATTCTTGATTTGATACTAACTTCTTTTTCTGTGCAGCAAATGGATTTCGCACACTAAATAAGCCATTCGCCGCGCGCACACGTTATTAACCTTTGAACGTGCCAACCCGAAATCTGTAATATGTGCAGATAGCTTCGAGCAATTATGTTATTAGAAAGTCACGTAGGCACGTATATAAACCACACCTAACCAATTATATACCGAGATAATAGGCTTTAACGTTAAATCATGAATCATGCAGCAACGAGACCGCGCTCGTCGTTGACGCTGCAAGTGCGGTACTTAAGTCGCGCTTATTACGTTTTCGTTCGTTTCCCGGCATCGTACGACGTCGACGCATCGTATAGAAACGCATCTGCGCGAAGGAGCGTCTCGTCAGGTCGTGGAACTCGCCCGACTCGATCCTTTCCGCGACCAAAGAGACTCTCACGGGAAAGGCTTTCCAACGGTTTATCCTTACGGTTCGCGTACGGTTGAGTTCGTAAATCCGCGAGTCGCAAACGGGAGATGGAAGAGATGCCTCCTCGATCGACGCATCGGGAGACGACGACGGTATCCCGCGTATTATTGCCGCTCCTCGCGAGAGATCGTCCCGCGCCGATAACGCGAGAAGAAGGACAATTACGCCTATCGAGATACTCAGATACCGCATTTCCCCCCGTTGTGTCGATTCCGTTTTATTGTCTTTCCACGGCCACGGTCGCAGACCCTACGACGAAGTAAGTATCGTCGAACGGTTGCTCGTTACCGACGATTAAACCGCCCGACGGACAATAATTCCACGCGCGACGGGAATCGCTTTCGCACGCTCTCCGCGCCTCGACTTTTCTCTCGTCCTTTCTCTCGCGATGCCTCGGGAACCGCGGTGGCACGGCGTGTGCTCGTTCCCTTTTTCATCTCTTAATCGCTCTTAATCGCTCCACACACGTGCGTTTACTTGTATATTTACGAAACGAATCTTAATTTATTCAAAAAGTACTAAGGGAGAATTTAAATGTAAAAAAGATTGCTCTATAATTTAAAATTGCATTTTTAAGGATGTATCGGACGTACGGTCCCTGCAAAGTAAATAAAATTTGGAAATGTGTTTAATATAGTATTAACACTTTAAATAAATTATCGTATATGCATGTGAAAGTTGCGTAAATAAGATTATATTTTTATTTAATAATATATTTTTAAAGTTTATTCTATTTGTTATTCAAAATTCAATTATTTGTTATAACGTTAAGAAAAATCTCAATTTTTTTTGTATAAGTACTCTGATTATTCAAGATGATTTGTACAAAGTTTAATATGATTATGTTTAGTATTTGTAAATAAATAAATAAATTTCGTTTATTTTACAAAATTAATCTATGCATCGCAATGAAACTTTGCATAAATTATCTTGAATATTTAAAGTACTTGAATAAAAAAAATTCAGATTTTTTTCATTATTTCATTATTAATTATATTTTCATTAGAGCACATAATTTTTTTATCCAGATAGAAAATCGCCGCCAATTTTTTTCTGCTACTTTCAAATTCAATATAAAACAATGTGCAATTTTTTCATAATTTTCTTAATGTTTCGAGAAACAAATATAACAAAATTTAAGAAAATATCTAAGTGATCAAGCATCTTTTTCTAAGGGAGAAGATAAAACTAAATGTAATATCAAAATTCTATCTTTCGTTTTTCACGATTAAATCGATCATAGACAAGAAGTAAGCGTTGGATGTACGCGCCGCTGTGTAAACGCACGTGGCCTATAATAAGGTATCGTGTACCATTCACCGCGGAGACGGTGAAAAAAAGTCACTGTTCAGTTCGAAGATTTCCTTCTCTCTTGTACTCTCTTCCGGGTCTTCCTGCTCTCGACTCGAATCGCTGATCGAACTACAGGCGGTGAGAGAGAAGTTGTGGTACCAATTCAGCGAACAAACTGACTTCCTTGATTCTCTCAGTGAAATCGCGGACTTCTTAATATGTATTTTATATAAGCTCTTAATAAGATATCGATCTCTCTCTTTCTCTCTCATAAAAATTACAAAATTATGTATATAATAGAAAAGGTAGCCGATGAAAACATAAAAACAATATTAAGAACGAAAATAACAGTTTGTGAGATATTGATCAGTTAATGATATATTTTATAACTACCTTTTTTTAAATTGAGAATAATTACAGCATTATGGATATTACTAAATTATTCATTTAATTATTCAGTTATTTATTGAAAAAAGAAAATGAGAAATCTTTCGACATAATCCCTTTCTCTAAACATTTTCTATATTAATAACAAGATTATTAATACTATATTTTACAACTATTATTTTTCTTTCGAATAATTGAATAATTGCGGCATTTTCAACATTTCTAACCGTCGAAAACGCTACAATTATTCAATTAAGAGAAATAGTTATAAAATATAAAAAATGTTTAGAGAGGGATTACGTGGAAAGATTTCACATTTCAATGTCTAATTTCACGTCTCTTGACTAAGAAAATATTCCTGGCTGTATTGTATTTGTACTTTATCTGCGGTACGATGACGCGAAAAAACGGAACGGTTCTTCGAAGCTGGTTCTTCGCTTAATTTTCCTTCGTTGATGCGTAACGCGTGGAGCAGTCGAGGAGCAGCAACCGCTTGCGTAACCGCGTGCGTTCTCCGATTCTCCTTTCCTCCTCATCATTGTTCCATTTCAAAGAGAGGTTACGAGTCGCGGAGACAAAGGGAACTATGGGAAGCGCTCGGCACGCTTGAATGAAAAAATTTTGTCGAGCTACCTGTCGTAATGCACGGTACATCCGAAACAATGGCTCCCGAATTAAAAACAAGTGATACCTCACTACAAAAGTGTGTATCTGCGATACCTATCTCGGTTTCTCTTTTTTTGGAAAGTTGCGACTTTCGTATGCAACAACGCCCATTAAATACTCGCCGGCTATTCAAATCTTTCTTTTACAGCGTGCTTTACAGGCATATAATTGCCACTTTAAACAACTCTTGCATCTAAAGGTATGTTAATTTGATCAAGTTCAGATTAACGACCCAAAGAAATTGTCTACTAATATTAATTCTGTTTTATCTCGATAGTAAAATCGCCGTGAGCCAAATTCGGCATCATTGAGGACGAGATTCGCGTGGGAAAATATTTTATCTCGATAAACCCGTAACATAAAAAAATGCTTGCAAATCTCTATCGCAAATTTTAACACGTTCGACGTGATTAGGGATTCCAGTGTAAACGGCGAAAGATCAGCGAAGAGCAGAAATCCTAGGAAAGGGGACGGAGGTAGCTGAGCTCTATTCATAGAACAATAGCCAGTTCTGAGGTGCTAGACGATGAAGTCACGACATGCTCGTGTACACGACGGCGGGCACTTTGGTTACGCCAAATAGCGCTGTTTTAACGAGTTTCACGAGGTTGTAACGTTTGAGTTTTAACATAGGCGGTGTCCCGCGCATGACGACCTCGCGGTTGACACAGCCTTGATGAAAGACTTGATCAAACATGGTCTTTCTCGAGGCGCCTCGTGACAGCGACATCCATATTAAGCATCGAGGCCTATATAATGCATGAGATTGGCATCTCTTTAAAAAGTGCTCACTGGCATATACCTGCGCTGCCTGCTGGGTGTCGCAAAATTTGCATGAGATCTCATCTGGCGCGCAGAATGGGACTCCCAACAAAACTATAATGACAGGAAACTATAATAACGAAATGTTGCTTTTTAATTAATCTGATAATACGTCAAATATGATTTAATTCCATTTACGTGGACGAACGACCGCGGTGGTCCGTTGCGACTTGATGAGTTTCGCGAATCGGTTTGAATCCAGCGTGATTTTACGCGAAACTTTCGTCGTGAAACATGCAAAATGCAATCACGCGACGAGCAAGAGAGAAAGAAAGAAAGATGAGATTTCGCGAAGTTGCACGCACGCATTACGAATTTATGGCATTGTGCATAATCTAGACAGTTAATATCGCGGAATAAACGGTGTGCGACTCTAATCAAAACTGCTTTCTCTCGCGGCCCGGAGGTTGGCATTAGTGACCTGGAGCGCGGCGCGTTCTAGAGATTGATTGCCTTATCGATAATTAGCTTAGCACGACAAGCGTGCCGGACCTTTTGTTTCGCTTTCTGACCCCTTACACGCCGCCGTTACTTTCGAAACGCGCGTAAGGAATGCACAAAGCAAAGGCCCAAGACGGAACGGGCGAGACTTCACGCGCGATACCTTTTTGTCGTAATATGATTTATGCAGGTGGATAATAGACGGCCATAAAACATCGCGAGCGCTAAATTATGCGGCAATTTATTGATTCGCCCAGTAACCTTTGCTTATCGATCTACTACCATGTTCCCGATCTATCTCCCGGCTACGGTTTCAACCGAGATGGCCATGAAAATATAGGGCGTACGTGTCTCACATTTGCTAAATAGTCAATACGACTGCGCTGAGAGAAATGTTTTGTAAAATCAACCAAAGTTTGGTTGATTAGTGATCAAATGAATTTTATAATGACAGTTACTAAATATAGGGTAAGGTTGCCAATATCGCATCAGCTCCTAAATCGCACCACCTCGCGTATAAATTCAACCACAGTACTTGTACACTCTTTGTGGGATTATTTGGGAACTACATAACATTATCTTCATCGTTCATTAAACTCAACATGTTAAGAACAATAGAAATTTTGTTATTAATATTTATAGAAAAATCGTAACTTCCCTGCTATTTTTCAACACATTTCGTAGNAGCTTGACTGCAAAGAAGATAAAATAAATAATCTAAATTTTGATAATTTGTCATGATTACAATATTATTAAAATTAGATTAACAAAGTTCAAATAACTTTGTATTCTTATTTGTAAATTGAATAAATAAAGTTTTACAAAATGTTTTAGTCTCCTAAATCGCACCATGTCTTAGTTTCCTAAATCGCTTTGATCGTGGTTATATATATAAAATCAAATATACAGATTGTTATATGTATACAAAATAATTATACAGAGCATACATTGTAAGAATATTGCCGTAATGTAGCAATGTTATTGCAATATTATTGAAAAGTTATCAAAATAATGATATTGACGGAAATTATATTTAGTTTACGGTATTTATCTCCAATATTAATAAAATTATACTTATCTAACGCATTTTTGCTCAAGAAGAAAGAATCTAGCGGAAAAAGTACCGTTTTAACTCAGGAAAAATAATATTAACCTGTGGTGCGATTTAGGCGACCGGTTGCCTAAATCGCACTATTTGATGGCTTCTTGAAAATCGTCATTTAAAAATTTATGACAATACATAAAATTCTGAAAAAAATAAATATGAAAGAGGAAATGTTGTACTTTTATTATGACGTAAGAAAATTAAAAATATTCCTCATAATTTTTTAGTTATAAGCATTTATGTCAAAAGTGGTGCGATTTCGGCAACCTTATCCTATAATTGTTTTGATCAAACAATTTGTAGTCTTAACCAAATTCACTTGGCGCGAGTCGCGACCGCGGCTCTTCATAATTATTTTCATAAAACAAATTACAAAAAGTTTTTGGTTTTCTTGTTAAATGTAACAAAGTTTTTGGTACCAGTAACTACACTGAGAGAAAAAATTGTAGTGGAGACAACTATAAGGNGCCCGTAAATGTCTAATTCCTCGGTCTCTGCAAACGCGAACTTCGTATTAGCTCTACACTGAGAGAAATCGTTTGATAGTATAGTGATCAAATAAATTTTATACACAGAGAGAAAAAATTGTAGTGGCGGCAACTATAAGGGGACGACCATACAAATTTTGTTAATATAATTATAATATATAGTTAAGTGAACTATATTATAGTTATTGCAATTAAGTTTATGCAATACATGTTAATTACAACTATTTTTTATAAAACTGATAAAAAATAGTTGTAATTACTTTATTATATAGTATATTACAACTATTTTTTATTAGTTCTCTTAACCATTAATTTAGTTGCAATAACTATAATATAGTCCACTTAACTATATATTATAATTATATTAACAAAATTTGTATGGTTGTCCCCTTATAGTTGCCGCCACTACAATTTTTTCTCTCTGTGTATAAAATTTATTTGATCACTATACTATCAAACGATTTCTCTCAGTGTAGAGCTAATACGAAGTTCGCGTTTGCAGAGACCGAGGAATTAGACATTTACGGGCGAACGCGGCGCACAAATGACGCGAGTTTCTTTCAATAATGGAAAGCTCTTCCAATAATGGAAAGCGAGACGAGTGTGGGTTCGTCGCGGATGACTTTCGATTTCAGAACCGCGTGTATAAATCTGTACTCGATGAAAGTTAGACGCGCGTGTGTTTTGATATATATGCCGACCCCGCGCGATCTCTCGCATTCATTTATTTCCTCCTCAATTGTAATCGTAGTAATCGTACGTAGAATCAAGGCTCGATTGCGCCGGGAGAATATGAATATAAGAAGAACCACGTTACCCGGCTCTAATTAGCGACTTTCTGTCCCTTTTTACGTCATAATCCTAGCTGCCGCGCGAGGGAGAAGAAACCCGCAATTGCAGTGCTAACTACAACATACCGACCCTTCTAAGTAACATCTCCAAGTTGCAAACGGAATGCGCTGAAAACCGTTGATATACGCCGCTCGTAAACGTTGCAAAACCCCGATGAAACGGCAATGAGTCGCAAACTGCAGCTCTGCGCAGATGGCAAGCGCGGTTCACAAAGGCGAAAGTACTTTTTTCGGCTTAATATATTTCATCGGATTCGAAAGAGCCGACACCACGGTTTTTGCTACCCCGGTTGCAACGTATCTCATTGTCGACTTGCGCGCGCACGCTGCAGCAATAATCCCTTATTCTTATTTTTTTTTCTGTTTCCTTTTTTCCCTTTTTTTTTTCATTTAGCATCGTCTAATGTATCTCACCGGATTCGAATTTCGTCGAAGATACATTTGCATTCGTCGCGCGTTGCCAAGGTGGCGGCTCACCGAGGGGCAAAAGGAAAACGAGAAGAGGAGAGGAAAAAGACGGCGACACGCATGTGCGCTAAGGGCTGCCTGAAGACTTTAAGAGGCAGCACAAAGGGGGAAGGCAGGAAAAAAAAGAGAAGAAGAGAAAAGGAGCATCGACGTGCGTACGGGGCATAACTCGCGAATAATGCGATGTTTTATATGGACGTACGTGAGCCAGCTGTAAGCAAATGCATTTCGCAGCGGCCGGGCCTTAAGCCGCGCACCACTCGCGCGTGCAGGTCGACGCTCACGAGGCGACGACTGCGTCGTTGCGAGTAGGAACATGCTCATTAAAAGCTGCGCATAGGAACGTAAATGCGTACGATTAAATTGTTTCGTCGTGCGAACGGAGGCGCTCGGAGATAAATTGCCTCTGCCGCGCCCACGATAATGCATAAATTATTCTAATAAATGTGCGACAATTCATTATTCCAAATAAATTCATTCATTATTTCACAACTTTTGCTAATTTTGCGGAATCTTCAGTTAGGAGGAAGAAAAGAACGTCGATGCAATTAAAAGTTTCATCAACTCTGTCAAATTAACAAATATCTGTTGAAGCAGATTTATACACGGGGAGAAATTTTTTAGAATTTATCCTTAAGATAATCATGGGACAACTTGGACCTCGAAGAATTTTGTTATATCTTTAATAAAATTTAATCTAATTCTTTATTAAAATTTTTTATTAAAATTTTATTGATGAAGATTACACAGAAAAAAAATTGATATCAAATCAAGAATTCATTATTTTATATATAAGCAAGAATATAAAATCTTCTTGGAAGAATTTATAATCTTAAGCAGACATAATTTGCTTACATGAAGAAAATTTTTCTCTTCATATAAGCAGATTATGTCTGTTCAAGATTATAATTTCTTCCAAGAAGTTTTTATATTCTTGCTTATATATGAAACAATGAATCTTGATTTAATACTAATTTTTTTTCTGTGCATAATACAAAATAATTTGTTTAAATTTTACTAAAATTCATCGAAGCCCACCGCCACGATTTTGAGGGTAAAAATTCTAAGAGAAAATTCCGTGTATAACAACTGTCACATCGTTTCATTTCATGCACACACGTATTTATCGAATAAATCATATCGTACATATACGAAATGTGCGATACCGTCTGTACTATTTCACTTTTATTAGGATTAATCGATCTCGACCGCGTCAAACGCAATAGAGTCGTCAAAAACATCCATTAAAAATGCCACTCAAACAATTTCGAGCGGCCGTGATTAACGATTTACGAGAGGCTCGTTCATCGAGCCGTGAGATGTGATACGTTGGCGCACCTTAACGCCGCGCCGGCCGGTCCTACGACCGCGGAACGTACGTATACACGTGTCGAGAATGCTGCACAAGTAATGCGAGCAACGAACTACTTGCCTTTTCAGCGGGACCGAAAAAAACAGTGAAAGGAAACAGTTACGCGGTGCGCCTACAATGTAAATCCGCGGCTCGAGAATGTTTCGCGGAATTCCACGCGTGTGCGCGCGTCCGACCTCGATTTTTCTCGCGCTTCCCCCTGCGGTTCATTAGAATACCCCAGCGCCAATTTCATATCCGTCCTGTGTGCATGCATCTCCTTCCCCTCGCTCTGCTGGGAAAATATCTTGCGAATATCCCGGCGCGACGCCCTCGTTTCTCGACTGTCCGCGGTCTCACTCGGCGAATTGAGGCGAGCGCGTTAATTGGGTAATTAAAGGAATGTACGGTATGCATGTGTATGCGTGGGTATATGTGTAATATACTGGAATCAGAATCAATTAAATCTTCGCGCACGCAAGGCGAAATTGTCGTTAGGAATGGGGCTCGACTAGCTCTATTTGTTTCGCCAACTTTTTATCGATAATATTTTATCTGTTGATGTTATTTTGATGCGTGTTATCGCATATCGATCATATGGCGTTTATTGTTTATATATAGAATGCTTCTCACGTCATAAAATACATTGGCAGAATCTTTAAACACATTTATAATTGAAGGATTTCTTATAAAAACCTGAAAAGTCTAAAAAGTTAAATTTTCAGGAAAAAAGACTTCTCATCTGCAAATTATTAATTCTATAAATATGGTAATTTCCCTCCGGACATGTAATATTCATATATGTATAAAAATAAAGTTATAAGCTTTAATTTATTTTGTGGATCCAATTAAAAGAAAAATTTAACGTCTGGACTTGTTTACTTGGGAATTTTATATTTATTACTTATTTATTCCATGCTATTTTACATTTACCATTTTTTATAATATTAATAATGATAAAAGATAGAGAAGGAAATACTTAAAACATAAAACAATATTTTTTTAACTTTCAATTTAAAAAATTTTACAAGTTAAAATTTAACAAACATATATTTTTGTTAAAATACATCCTGTTATATATATTTTTTATATAAATATGGTAACTTGTCTCCGGACATATAATAGAACAAAGATTTAATCTATGAGATCAATATTTTAAGAAATTCATTAAAAAGAATTAAAAACCTTTAAACTTATTTGGTTTTCTTGCTGAAAATTTTATATTTACTGCCTATTTATATTTCCTTTCTTCTTTGACTTGAGAATAAAATTGTTCACGCTACCAATAGAAAACGATTTGGCACCATAAATCACATTTTGAAAAAAATGGACTTGTTCGGTTTTTACAAGAACTCTTCAATTCCATAAATATTTCGATTACAGATTATTTTATTTTTAACATCGAGTATCTTGGCAATTTTTTACATTAAAGTTAAGCGCGTTGTAAAACCTATTATATTTTTTCTCAATGATATACACAACGTCATTATCGTGTTAAAAATACGATTATACTTATCTGCGAAAAATCAGAATCGATCTATTCTGAACAACAATTCTTGTGAATTTTACGATAACCGGGATATTTACGATACGAATGTCTTACAATAGTGTGATAAGAAGACAGATATGATATACGATGGTTTGCTTTCAATGAAAGAGTAAAGTCGGAACGCAAGGAACGAAAAGGCGTGGGCTCTCTGTCTTTGCTCCGCGATAAGAATATTTATCTTTCAGATTAACGCCAAATGTGACAACGAGCAGGTGTCATAAGTGTGTCGCAACAAAAGGCATACGGATTATGCAACAAAGTGCCGTCATACCGTGAAAACATATTTATCGTTACAATAGAACGTGTACAGGAGGAAACGGAAGAAAACATTGGGTACGGAAAGAAACGCGGCATTTTTCATCAGTCGCGACGACGTCAGCTGACGACAATGTGCCATGTCGCGGAAGCGAATTAACAATGCAACGATATAATTGTCACGCAATGAAATATTGCGTTAAGAACATAACGAAACACGTGTAAAACAGCTGCCGTGACACTAATGTAGTATCGAATCGGCTGAGCGTGCAGAATAGGTCGCGTTTGCAATTAAACGCGTCGTTTCTGCCGCGTAAGCTGCCTCGCGTAATCGATTAACACCGAATCGAATAAATTAATCGAGGTCGCGATCGCGACGACCTGTCTGTGAAGGAAAGAAATGTAACGTCGCTATCGCGGCCGACACAATGAACCAGGCAATTTGCGAATTAGCCACCGGCGCCACCGTGTTATCGCGCTACCGTTCCGATTATATCGACATGGCTCTTATCAATCAGCAACGCGCTCGCGATCGCCACCGCGGAAAATCGACCGTCAATGCAGTAAAAAGTGCTTTCGCGACGTTTATTTATTCGTGCCGCGAATTATTTTGCGCTCCTTCGGCAAAGTTGTGCAAAACTGTTCACGCGGCTGCGAAAGGTGCGCAGAAAAAAAATTAGTATCAAATCAACAATTTATTGTTTCATATGTAAGCAAGAATATAAAATCTTCTTGGAAGATTTTATAATCTTAAGCAGACATAATTTACTTACATAAATAAATTTTCTTTCTTCATGTAAGCAAATTATGTCTGTTTAAGATTATCAAATTCTTTCTAGAAGATCTTATATTCTTGTTTATATATGAAACAATGAATTGTTGATTTGATACTCATTTTCTTTCTGTGTGAGCGCCGGTGAAGTCGAAACGTGACCGATAGAGCCGACTTTCTTGCAAGTGTCACAATACAAAAAAATTGTTTATTCCCGGCGTGAATACTGTTATGCAACAAAAAGATCCGGTCGCATTATCGTCCGAGTCGTTGCACCTTATCGTTTTACGGTGTCGTTACAGCCGCGCAAACACGTAGTGAATGTATAATGGGGCGTTTTACTGTTGCGCACACGGCGCTCTTGCTTTACGATGTTTCGGGCGATTTTCATTGTTTTCCATATCTTTACGCCGTGCTTTTACTTTGCGTACTGACGCAAGCGCCAGGATTTTACGTACATGTAACTCGCGATTGATATTGGATACGTACATTAAATATTCAACAGATTCCACAAAGTCTTTTAGATTCTATAGGTGTAAGTCACGTTTCTTGAAACGTCAATTTAAAAAATTAATATTGAAAGAAAACAAAGTTACAAACTTGGAATTGTAAATTTAAATAATATAATTAACATAACCTTTTAATTTAAATATTATAGAATGTTTCCTGAATAAAATCATACAAGCTGCATCAAAATCTTAATTAAATTTTTAGTTTCTACACAGAAAAAAAATTAATATCAAATCAACAATTCATTGTTTCATGTATAAGCAAGAATATAAAATCTCCTTGGAAGTATTTATAATCTCAAAAAGATATAATTTGCTAACATAAAGAAATTTTGTTTCTTCATGTAAGCAAATTATGTCTAATCACGATTATCAAATTCTTCCAAAAAGATTTTATATTCTTGCTTATGAAACAATGAATTGTTGACTTGATAGTCATTTTTTTCTGTGTACTTAAAGAAAATATCATGCTTCAACTGAGATAACTGAAATTAACTGTTAAATTGACGTTTCAAGAAACTTGACTTACACCTACAGAATTTAAAAGATTTTTTGAAATCTGTTGAATATTTACGCAATAGTTAAAAGAGGAAGAAAAACATTACACTGTCTAATAGATTCACAAAATATTTCATTAGTTGCTGCCGGCTATTTGGAGTTCAATCGAGGAAGGAATTTGCAGCAGGAAATAATTATTATTCAGCCTCTGTCTATCATTAGAATCTATATTATTGGAAAATATTGATCTACGATACTATCTAAATTGCTGAAAGATTATTGATCTAAAGAAAGGCTTTCAACTTCGGGAGGGAAATCGAGAGGAGAACAGAATAAATGTAATTTCTAGCTGCGCGCGAATAGTTACGCATACTCAAGACTATTTCCCTAACCGCAATACTGCAACGGAGATCTATCGATCCTCTTCGATCTCACGATCCGTGAGAGATTCCTACCATTCGACTTCTCTCGGCGCCTCGAGGTATTATCGAAGTGAAAATAAAGGCGTCGCTTTATTATATCGCCAGATGAGAAGTACCACGACGCCAACGGTCGTCGTGAAATTCGAGACGTGCGAAATACCGAACGACTAGATAAATCCCCTTCCGTCTCGGTGGGAGCCCTCATCCTCTCACGATTGTGACCGTGAACAAATCCGAAAAGTAAATTCGTCGTGACGGCCACGACGGGTTTGCTAAAGTATCACTTGATCGACTGATCGAATATGTAAATCGATTTGATCACGTACAACGTCTACATCTATTGTAACGATTCTACTAACGATTATTTTAATTTAACTCAATTGTTTGGTGAGGGATTATTTTTTTTAAGACTGATTTTATATATTAATCCCGTTTAATGTATTTTATTTATCCATCTGTATGCAACTCGTCGTATAAATATATTTATACTATGAAACAGATTCGTAGAATCAGGTATATAGATGAATAAATAATATTTATTTAACAATTCATAAGTAATCAATTTAAATTTCCAAACTTTTATTAAATATAGGCACTGTTTTTTATTATTCGGCCTATTTCTTTTTCTTTCATTTTTTATTATTTAAAATTATTTATATTTTATGATGAAGGTTGAAATTCAATTATATTCTTAATATTTACATCTTAGACATGTTTGCTCTTTGACCATTCTTCTAATAATTCGAATTATTTATAATAATGCTTTAAAAAAAATTGGAGTAATTTAGATTTATACATTGAACTTATAAATAAAATATCACGACTTTAAATAGAACTTTTTACCATAAAAATCGAATTAATAATGAATCTGAATCGCTAAGACGCGATAAATCGCGATGCATGTTTGCCATCCGGCGCGAACGTTTCTGCGTCGATGGAAAAAAGATAGGATAGGAATGCCGTAAAATATTGAGTAATAATCTCTTAAGAATCCGGAGTCTCCCTTAAGCACCGTCTCGAGCGATAAAGTATCGTCAACCGTGACACGATGTCGTTATTAAAGCGACTGCTAAATTGTCGAACGTAGCTGTGGGATTTATCACTGGGGTGAGAGAGGGGCCAGGCAGAAAGAGAGAAAATCTCGGGGACGCGCCGTGTGTATGAATTAACAAGGTTCACTTAATTAAGGAGTCGGTACCACGCATTAACGGCTGTTACGCACGGCTTCGTTGGCTGCGCGGGGTCTCAAAGGCCCGTGAGGCCTTCTTAAAACGGCTACTAATTATTCACTTTCTCCGCGGCGCAACGACCGGAATTTACGGGCTCTCGTCGCGGTCCATGTAATCTCCCGATGATACCTTTAACTGCGGGAACGACAACAATTCGTTAATCGAGTGTCACAGAGAGTAATCGAAATGGTCTAAAAGCAGTTGTTCACCGAGTAACGTCCTCCTTTTATGACAAGCGCGTTTCACGGGGACTCGGGGTAATAGTAATAGTAATAGAAAGCGTTTATTGCTGTCTTTAAGTTCTCCAAGGACCACGGAAAGTGTACGTCATAAATCTGATGATTTGTATTGTAGGTAACAAACGGCGATAATAAATAGCTGGCAGCGCACGTAGCTAAGTAATTTCAATAATACTGTAATTAGTAGGAGTAATATATGAATTTTTCCTTTTAAGTTATGAGAAATATTGCTGCGTAATTGCATCTGGCACATAAAGATATACATATGAATTATAAAATCGTTCCCTTATAAATCTCTTTTAATTCTAACGTATTATAATGTTTTTTTATGTAGGGTTGTACATAGATCTCCTATAATATCACGGATTTAATGAAATTTATGATACAGCTTTATAGTCACTGAGAATTAATATAATATAAATGTATAGAATATATATGAACACGTACACTGAAAGAAATCGTTTGGTAGAATAGTGATCAAATGAATTTTATAGTTACCAAAAACTTAGTTCCATTTAACAAAACTTTTTGTAATTTGTTGTATGAAAATAATTATTTCGTTAAGGCTACAAATTGTTTGGTCAAATTGTATACATTTAGTAACTATCACTATAAAATTCATTTGATCACTACACTGAGAGAAATCGTTTGGTAGAATAGTGATCAAATGAATTTTATAGTTACCAAAAACTTAGTTCCATTTAACAAAACTTTTTGTAATTTGTTGTATGAAAATAATTATTTCGTTAAGGCTACAAATTGTTTGGTCAAATTGTATACATTTAGTAACTATCACTATAAAATTCATTTGATCACTACACTGAGAGAAATCGTTTGGTAGAATAGTGATCAAATGAATTTTATAGTTACCAAAAACTTAGTTCCATTTAACAAAACTTTTTGTAATTTGTTGTATGAAAATAATTATTTCGTTAAGGCTACAAATTGTTTGGTCAAATTGTATACATTTAGTAACTATCACTATAAAATTCATTTGATCACTACACTGAGAGAAATCGTTTGGTAGAATAGTGATCAAATGAATTTTATAGTTACCAAAAACTTAGTTCCATTTAACAAAACTTTTTGTAATTTGTTGTATGAAAATAATTATTTCGTTAAGGCTACAAATTGTTTGGTCAAAATCACTATATATGTAGTAACTATCACTATAAAATTCATTTGATCACTAATCAACCAAACTTTGATTGATTTTACCAAAAGTTTCTCTCAGTGTGGCGGTGCTCCGTGAAAGCGATCCTGTTCGCGATAGATTGAGAAACCCTAGCAAAAATTAAGGCGGCCGACCTGTCATAGAACATCACACGACAGATTATCGCAAGCGAGACCAAGATCGAGGCCAAAGACGGTCACCCATGAGACCACTTTCTATTCGCAAGCGATGTAAGACGAACGAGCTCGATACACGTCGGTAATTATCGATCGTGTAAATCTCGGCTGTAATCAGGAGTACCTTCGCCCGCGGACAAACTTTGAACTACGGAAATTACGCTTTCTTCTCTCGGCTTCTTAGTCTCTCCCCGAATAGTTTAATTCATAAATATATGCTGCTATACGATAATTACACGGACGATACTCGCAGGTGTGTACGTTACACGGAGCTCGTAATACGGTGAGAGATAAACGCGGAGTTTCGCAATAGCTAAAGGTTATTGTTGATCCTCGATAGTAACGATTCAACATCTTGCTTGACATTTCCTTCATAATTCAAGAATATCGCGGGGCAGCCACTTTTTCTTAATTAATAAGCAGTCGATCCTACATGTACCGTAATGAGAGCCTGCTCGCGGTTTTTCTTAAAGGTTATTCCCGTGTAATCCCGATGTAACGACATCGCTACAAATTGTTGTTGTAATTTTTACCGAATTATAAATTTTCCCCTCGACAATTTTCCGTCTCGACAATTGCGCCGTTCCGATTAACGGTACCGTCCCCGGATTCCCGACACGTCAATCAAGTAGCACATGTCGCGGGCGCTTTGACAGAGAAAATTACAACAGCCGTCGTTCCCATTAAACAAGCATAAATCATACGACCGACAGCTCGGCGCGAACCGAACATCTGCGTTTCTGCATTTCTCAGCGATCGAGTCGCCGGGATCGGCGGACGGACGTCTGAAAACGCCTCGTTATTACACGCCGTATCGAAAAATTCGCGATTCCTCGGCGCGACCGACGCGACGCGCATCGCGATAAGAAGGAAAAATGAGAGACGTATCCGTAGACGAAGTGTTAACGAGCGTATATTTCATATCGGAGAAAGTTTAGAAAGGAACAACATTCGTGCGCGCCGTCATAAATGTAAAATAAAGCCGGAACGACTACGTTTACGTCGTTCCTCCGAGTCACGTTTTTCGCGAGCTGAACCGCGCGAGCGCGCGCGCGCGTGAATCGCCTCGCACGAGACCGTGGAAAAACGTATCGCGAGCCCCTTTCAGCCGAGACGCGGAGGATACGGGGCGCCCGCTTATCCTCACTTTCTCGATAATGAGCAAATTGCGCGGCGGCGGCGGCCCGATCCACATCTCACGGCGTGATTTCCCGCGATCGATAGGCTCGATCGGCTGATAACGCGTCACGTAGCCCCGAGCATCGAAACGGAAGTGATCGATGAGTGCGATCACGATGCGCACACTTCCGATCGGCGATTAACAATATCTTTCCTCCGTCTCTGCTGTGTCATTCAATCGGTTTCAATGACGCCCGATCGAGAGAAGTGCAGTTTGATTGACACTTCTGGCGGATTGATAAAAGCGGAACGTACCTTTGTCCGGTTCAGCGGGTTTGAGAAGTCCCAGCCAGGTGCGACGAACAGATATCCACATTTGGAGATTTTCCTCGTAGCCTGTAACAAAAGAAATAGTTCACATTAAACAATTATCATCCCATTTTTATTTTTGTATTGTTTTCGAGATGACACACTGAGAGAAAAAATTGTAGTGGTGGCAACTATAAGGGGACAACCATACAAATTTTGTTAATATAATTATAATATGTAGTTAAGTGAACTATATTGTAGTTATTGCAATTAAGTTAATGGTTAAGAGAACTAATAAAAAATAGTTGTAGTATACTATATAATATAGTAATTACAACTATTTTTTATTGGTTTTCTTAACCATAAACTTAGTTGCAATAACTATAATATCGTTCACTTAACTATGTATTATAATTATATTAACAAAATTTGTATGGTTGTCTTATAGTTGCCACCACTACAATTTTTTCTCTCAGTGCATATCAATTGATTTTCCTTAATATAAAGAAAGATTAAACTTTAAAGTTTTATAGATTTAAAGAAATAGTTACATTACAAAGTCAATCTAATTTGAGATTGATTCTCGAGATATTGAACACTGAAAATTAGTAAGTTGTGAAAAAAATAATGCACGTGCGATTAAATTTTTGAAAGAGGAGATTGATTTCTGAAATTGATTAAAAGTTTCCCAAACGAAAAAAATGGTAATAACACAGGTGTGGATGTTCGGTAAAATAATTTCCCAAGATGAAAATAACATATTAAAGATGAGGAAAAGAAACGAATCCGACATGCCGGTTTATTACGACGCGGCCTCGATTTCACGAGGCAGAGACCAATCTGCCGGCGTTATAGAGGGCTCCTTTTTTTTTTCTCTCGCAGGAAACGCGGGTCAAAGATCGAGAATAAGAAATAGTCGCCACACATCACATCGCGTTCACAAAATAGTGTTCTATCGGAGGGGAACTAGGGAGCTAATCAAACTTTCGTGCGATGCGTTTTATATCCAGTGGATCCCTTCACCGAGCCTGTTATTATTGTTCGGAGGAGGGTCCCGAATACTCGAATACTAGAAACGGGATGGAAGAGAGAGAGAGAGTCAGAGAGAGGTGAGACCGTTCGCGTGGAAACGATAGCCACGTGAATGGAAACCTATCTCTAAGAAATCTCGAGGCATCAGGCATTCATCAGATGTATCGAGCATTCTTACCGATCACCAATCAGACACCGTCATTTCCATTCTCAACAAGAACCCGTTTTGCCCATTTCTCGTTTTTATTCATTCACGCGTGCACGCAGCACACACACCGTGGTATTACAAAAATAAGAAAATCGTCGCACGTAAGAGCGCGTTATTTTTGCGCTAAATCTTCCGTGCATTTCTCGAGTGCTCTTTCTCCGATTCGACTAAAACGAACGTAGGAAACGTAAGACACGCGTCGCATCGATGATTTTATTAAGAGAAACTTTTTTTTTATGCACTCGTAGAAATGGAGAAATCAAGCTTCAAACTTGTAATTTATTAAAGAAACATACGTCTTAATTTTCATCAAAGAGGTTTGCGTTTCTGCAAATCATGTAATTGTTTTACGTGTTACTCGAGAATGTTTTCGTAGGAAATTGGAAAATTATCTTCAGCTTCAAACCGAACATTATCATTCCCATCATTATACGTATTCACATAACGCAGGCAATCAAATTCACATTTGAGGCAATTAACCCAATAAAATGCGATGTATAATCATGTTACGACTGGAGTGCGCAACGTCGTCTTAAATAAATCTACGTCTTCGAGCAATTCGAGACTTTAAACGATCGCAAGTCCGTGCGGTCAAAGACGCAAACGCTTATCCGCGGCAATCAACGCGCAATAATTTGGCACTCGTTATATTCCTGTGGTAGATAATGCCGCGTAAATAATGGCTATCGTATCGCGTTTACACGATGGAGCGGCGTGGCCGAACTGGCAAAAAGGCCGTTCTCGCGAAGAAGTAATACGTCCGATCTCGTCCATCCGGCCGATCTCCCATTGCGTGGCAACCTCGAAACGAGGCGATCATCTCTCTTTCTCTCTCTTTCTCTCTCGTCCGAGAGGACCGGGGCAAGAACGAGAATTCACTCGGCTTTATGGAGAAATAAAGGCAGGTTACTCTGCGAGCGAGGCGTTCCGCGCCTCTTTTCTTCGGGAAAATTATGGCGCTTCCTCGTACAAGCTAAACGAAAGAACGTCGTGGCATCCGACAAAAACGCTCAATGCCTAAATGTATGCCGAAGTCAGAAAACGAGTAAAGTGGAATTTTATTGTGTGCAGAATAAGTAAATACGGCGCAATTGAGAAGTAGGATAATTCGTTAAGGATGTATCAGACATACATTCCCTGCAAAGTAAATCAAATGTGGAAAAAATTTGCATTTAATATTAACATTTCAAATAAACCATATACATATGAAAATTGTGTAAATAAAATTATATTTTTATTTAATAACATATCTGTATAGTTTATTTACTCTATTTGTTATTAAAAATTAAATTATTCTTTACAACGTTAAGAAAAATCTCGATTTTTTTGTGTAAGCACTTTAAGTATTCATGATAATTTATACAAAGTTTTATTGTGATTGTCTATTTAATTATTTTGTAAATAAATAAATAAATAAATTTAGTTTGTTTTACAAAACTGATCTCTGCTGCATCACAATAAAACTTCTCATAAATTATCCTGAATATTTAAAGTATTTAAATAAAAATAATTCAAAATTTTTTCATTATTTCTTATTTCATTATTAATTATATTTTCATTAGAGCACATATCTACTTCTTATTGAAATAACTTTTTATCCAGATAGAAAATTGCTGCTAAATGTTTTCTACTACTTTCAAATGCAATGTAAAACAATCTATAACTTTTTTTCATAATTTTCTTAATTGTTTTGAGAAATGTCCTATACATCCTTAAGGCAGAATGTAATTCTCGATACAATTAATGCATACAAAATTCTATGGCCCGATAAATGCGCTTTTAAGCACATAGTTTCCGTTACATCTATTTGACATGTACACTGAAAAAAATGATCTGATTATATTAACAAAACTTGTATGATTGAATGTTTCTGGTGAAACTAAGCAGAATTTCTGGTTATTATAACAGAACTCTGGTTATTATAATCAGAACATTTGATCAATTTTATTAGAATCTGGTAACTCCTACACTGAAAAGAAAGACTGGTTATAACTATCAAATATATAGTGAAATAGTATCAATTAAATATTTGGTCAATGTAACCAAAAATAATTTTACTTTTCTAAATATTTAGTAACTTATACCAGATTTGATAATACTTACTAAACATTTAGAAAAATAAAATTATTTTTGGTTATATTGACAAAATATTTAATTGATACTATTTCACTATACATTTGATAGTTATAACCAATCTTTTTTTTCAGTGTACAAGATTTCTGATTCGTCTGTTTTTGAACAGACGTATTGGTTAAATCTACCTGATTTCTAAATGATGCAACAAGACTCTTTTTCCAGTGTAGAATCTTAGAAATAAATATACGCATTTATCGATAAGAGTGAGTCGAGAATATGGACCTACATTGTTATTCATTAAAGACTTCGGTATAAAAATAAAATAAATCTATAAACATGTAGTAAAATTTGTGTAAAATCCATCTTACATTAGATATAAAAGTGTAGCCTCGAACTAAAAAACTCAATAGATGCAGATCAATTTCCTCATAAATAAGAATACTTGATACGTAAAAAAAAATCGCCGTGAAAGGATTAGACTTAAATCTTCTCGATTCGCTGAATTATCGTGAGCATCGCGAGCAGGTAAAAACAGCGACACTTTCCACGCTATTTCACGTATAAGAATGTCAAACACCGGATTCACGGTCCAGTTATCACGTCGGCCGTGATCGCAGCCGCCGCTTATCGAGAAAATGTTTGTTGAAAAGCGCAAGGCCAATCGAAAGTCTCCTAATGCTCGGTACATCGATAACGCGCTCGCGAGATACGTCGCGGATCGCCGGTGAGATTCCACTTTTTCGCCGACCGAATCAATTTCACTGAACGAGTGCTTACGCTCTGTTTAACCGCTTTCCGTCCGGTTCCGTACGATTTCCGGTCGCTCGTCGCACGTTCACAATTAACTTCCGGCGTGTTTGATTGTCACGTACCGGCAGCGTGAGGCTTAGCGAACCATAAACCGTCCTGCAATAGCATATCGCCGGTCACTAAAACGCATTGGCGAGTATCGCTATGAAATAATTTTCTACGGACGCAACGTACTGCGCGATACAATAAGCCAGCGATATTTTATCTCATAAATTTTTTCAATAAATTTGCAAAGTGGACAGGATACAGAATTTTATCCCACACAGAAAAAAAAATTAGTATCAAATCAACAATTCATTGTTTCATATATAAGCAAGAAT
>QKQZ01010562.1:0-20434 GCA_003595255.1 Solenopsis fugax | reverse complement strand
CATTTATTATTGCATATTCTAACTTCGAGAACTTTCCAAAATGCTATAATAAAGTTTGTCATTTAAGACTTTCGAATTATGAGGCTTGAAAATTATAGCCTTCAACATTAACACTGAGATTAAAATATCTCGAAGAGAATAGATTTCGTACGTACAAAAGTTTTTGAGTATCGAAAGAGCTATTTGATTGATCAACTAGATTTTGAGTCTGGAGCCTAATTTGAATCTAATAAGGTCCAAGTCGATAAGATCCATTTCATATAAAAAAATCTTTGTATCTCATATTAGGAACCCTTTTTTTGAACGAGTAAAATTGGTAACTTTGATAAAAAATTGTATATACAACAAAGTATAACTATTATCGATTGCTAACTTTTGGCGATGAAACTTAAATATATTTACTATAATTTGGATATAAAAATAGGAGTTAATGATATAAATTAAATAAATTATAAGCCTTTAAAAAAAGGTATCTCATAATAGGCAACTTTACCCTACTTGTTTAAAAGCACTATCGAAAGATTGATATACCAAATTCGAAGATACTTCGCGTTCGTCTAACTTGATTAAATCGCGATAAATTTAACTGTGCGAAATTACGGGAAATCAAGGGAGATAGGTATCGACGTTATTTCTTAATGAAAACCTCGCGCCAAATCGTTGTCGACTTGTCGATATTGTTTTACCTCTCTTGGCAGATCCGTCTCTTCCGTTCGTGTGTCACTGCTTACGTAACGGCGAACGTCTATCGCATCTGCCGTAGGATTTGCAATGAGAAGTATCGGGTGTGCGCAATCGACACGCGCGAGGATGTATCGCCCGGCGACCAATTCCCCTCAGTCGAGATATATTATGCGCGTCTATCGCACTCGATGCCCCGAACACGAGAGAAACGAACGAAAACTAATCGGCCTCTCCGGAGACCCGATGTCGAGTTGTACGGTAATGAGCGTCAAATTGCCATTACATTCCCCAGGGAGAGAAGATACTTGCTGCTTCGAGGTAAATTCTCTCAGCTTGGAAATGCGGGGATGTAAGGAAATGCTTGCGTGGAATTGATGAATACTTTATGCCCCGTCCTTATGCTGTATATAAAACAGCTTATATAATTACTCGACAGGCAGAAAACGGATAAAAGCGTTGATTACTTTTAGTATTTATTTCAATGTGCGATACATGAGATAAAATTTATACTCGATGCCAAATTAAGATTATTTTTATCAAATATAATACTCACTTCCAGCGATTTTTTGTTAATCGTAATTGTAATGTCTTGAATAAACGGACTATTGTATTTAATTCTGTCATGTATGATTGATATGTCGCGCATGTAGGCATATTATTGGCACAATCTGACCGCATTTGCGGCAAGCGCAAACATTTCCTTTGCACATCGCGTTGCGTTTCACCGCGACGGGGGATATAATTCGCGATCGGATTATATCTGTATTTCGGTATTCAGATGCAGAGCATTGCGGTTTGAATACATCCAAGAACCACATTTTCACAGTAGTTTCCGTATCGAAGTAAGGCAACATCGCATCGGTTGCAATACGCGGAAGTCTCTAATGATTCCAGTATCTCTCTGGACGTGACTCTCGATATTAGTTGCATTTTAGTAGAAAAAATTAGTCCCTAACTCATAGCCTAATAATTGTTTTTTTATAATCCTTTAGCAATCCTGACAGTAATTATTAATAAAAATTTATTAGTTAAAGTAAAAACTATTTTATTTTTAATATTTTAATGGGCACAAAAGCATATCTTGGAGGATAAAATTTGAAGGAAGTGAATTGACGCTATTAAATTAAAGATATTCAAAATATCCTAAATTCTCACCCTGATCCGCGGAAGCTCTTCTAGGATCTTGCAAGCCCAAGTTGCCTCTTGGCGCCCGTCTGTCTTGATGCCCTCCGAGACTACCCCTAGGACTTCTATTGATCCCCTCAGGCCCGATGCTGCCTCTGGGACTCCTGTTTTCATCGTCATTGATGGCTCCGAGAGAACCTCTCGAATGTCTGTCGGCGTCGTTCATGCCTATACTTCCGCGCGGCGATCGGTTCGTCTGATCGTGCGGTACGATCGATCCTCTCGGGCTCCTGTTGCTGCCCTCCGGGCATATCGACCCTCGCGGGGATCGATTCGGGTCCGGCGCTATCGATCCTCTGGGCGATCTGGTGGGATCGGGCACGATGGAACCGCGGGGACTCTGATTCAGACACTCCGAGACTATCGAACCACGTGGAGTTCTGTCCACGACTTCCATGGGCGTGATACTGCCCCTGGGCGTTCTGTGCAGTTCCGGGCAGATCGAGCCGCGCGGACTTCGGTCGAAGTCCAGATTTGCCATGCTGCCTCGCGGACTTCTCGTCAAGTCCGGCACCAACGAGTGTCTGGGGCTGCGATTGACGGCCGCGATCGCATTACCATTCTCCGGTAAGAGGGATATTCTAGAGCCACCAACTGCCACCATACTGTTCCTCGGACTCCGGTTATAGGCCACGTCCGGCACCAGGGAATTCCTCGGGCTGAGTGCCACGTCCGGCACCAGAGAGTGACGCGGACTAAGAGAAACTTCCGGCGTCAGGCTGTTCCGCGATGATCGCACCATGTCTGGCACTAGACTATTGCGTGGGCTCCTGTTCGGGTCCGGTATTAGGGAGCCCCGCGGGCTTCTGCAGTAATCGTCAGGTATTAGAGAGTTTCGCGGACTGCGGCTCGCCTCGGGTGCCAGGGAGTTGCGACCGGTGCTGTATTGTTCAGGATCCGGTAGGATCCTGCGACAGACTCCTCCCTGAAGCAGATTACCATAGATTCTAGAGTATTACTTCGTATACTTTATTGTTTGCAACAGAGACGCGAAGCTGTTAAAGCAGAAATTAATTTTCAACTATCTTTATATGAAATTTTTGTAAAAGGTATCGCACTTTTTTTCTCCCTTTCACTTAAAATATCCAGTAAATAATTATTAGCTCATCAATTTTTTTCTTTACAAACTGTTTAATTTCTATAGTTCTTGTTAATTAATTTTCCTTTTATTTAAAATGTGTGAGATACGCGTGTTAATCTTGCACGCATCCACATCTCTGCAATGTATTTAGTTTTATTAACATAGGAAATATAGAAATTAACATAAATTTCACTCGCATATGAAAGCAGAACTGCACACTCTCGCAAAACACGTCGAAATACTCGATTGAAGTGAACGTATTTTAATCATTTTAACGATCGCAGTACAAAGCCGACCAATAACTTTTGAAACGCATGCCTACGCCGCATCAATCATACGCTAATGAATAACATGTGATAGCAATCCATCTGAAAATTTCATGACCTCAAAATTTTGTGGATAAACTCATGTGTAACATGTGTGACAAAAAGTATTCAGTTTCGCCGATGGACATTGCGCGGTGCTCATATCGATCGAATACAATGTCAAACACCTGTACAGTCGAGTATCCCTTGAGTAATTGAATATTCCGTGTAACATTGCGTAGCCTGAAGGGAATAAAAAAAAAAACAAGAAAAAAAGAACGAAATCTGTTGCATATTTCAAGCTTTCGGAAACTTGGTTGACTGAGAATTTCAATTGATTCAAATTTATTTTCTATGCTCTCTACATGATTGCTAGTATTGTAAAACCGTTTGTCAAATCGTTTAAATCAAATTGCTTAAATCGTTATTCATGACGGTTCTAAAAATAATAAATCAGGTCTTTACACACCTTCCTATGAAAGAATGAGTCTTTGACATTTGCGTTTGACCTCACATATATCAAAACGGAATAATTGGCGAGGGCAAAGGATTAATATTTCATGTTAAACTATACATAAAAATAACGATTCAAATATACATATATAAAGGAATTATATTAGGAGATTCTAGAAGAGATATAAAAAGGTGAATATACTACCTCGTCGGGGGAGTCGCTCTCGGTATCTAGAGCGATATTCGGCACCACGCTACCCCTCGGCGACCGTTGCCTTTCCATGGTTCCGCCAGGGCTAGTTGGTGGCAAGATGAGGGGTTTGTCAGTCGCTACACTCGCTCGTCGACCTCGCATCGTCGAAGGTGCCGACTGGCTTGAGTTTGCCACGCTTGGCGACGCTCGTCGGCGCCGCGACGAAGCGCTTCGATGTAACATCACGGCGACATCCTCTCACCCCTGCGAACAATGAATTTCTCTTATCGTCATTCTCGCCAGAAATATATAATATATAATACATCGAAGTAACTAGAGGTAGAATACACTGAAGTAACTATAAAGTTAATTATGCTAACCGTGAAGAACATGTTTAAGTAACTTGTGAATTTCCAATCTGAGAGCTGTCTCTCTCGGAGAAATTTCGCGCGATTTTTTAGTTATAAGAGTTAAAAGAGAGCGCATTGCGACAAAAAATGTTTTGCTTCAAAAAGCAACATATTAACATACAATCGCAAAAATGTTCTTCCTTTAGAAGCTAACATTGTGTATTAGAAGTTTGAAGAAACAACAAAACTCTTTAAATTTCTCTCTCGAGTTTCTCGCGTGGCACGTTAAAAGGACAAAGGCAATACTACAGAACTACAAACTTAATGGCTTGAAATTACGTTTCTCTCCCGAGAGTGCACAAAAAGTTATGGTAAGTCAAAGGTTTACCTCTAGGGGAAATATACACTGTATTCATATATACATATGAATCTAATAATTTAATAATTATATTATACATAATGATCGTTTCGACCGTTAATGTAATACATACAAATTGAAATAAGAACGCCTTGTACGATTAAGCTGGATCTTAGTGCTTTTTTATAAATTTTACTTGTGTGATTTTTATATACCTTTTTTTTCCAAATTCAACCGACTACGCGCCGAATTACTTTTCCGGTTATAACGCAGCTATAAGTTGAACATGAACAGGTAATATCACATTTATTAAATTAGAAATAGTTTAATAATTAGCGATGCTAACTTGCATCTTGATGTTAAACCACTTATCCCCCCTAAAAAAACTGTAAAGAATTTATTGTGAAAAAAAGGTATATAAAAATCACACAAGTAAAATTTATAAAAAAGCACTAAGATCCAGCTTGACCGTACAAGACGTTCTTATTTTAAGATATATATATTGTTCAAAAAACTATTAAATATAATAGTAAATTTTAATACGCAAAAATATTAAAAGTTAATTATTATTTTAAACAGAAGAATATGTGATTTAAATTACTATTATATTATATAAGCACTATGAGCATAGTGTGTTATGTTCTTGGATAGACAATTAAATGTCCAACGGATTTCCAAGAACATTCATTATATATCTACACTACATGAATAGTTTCTACCCGGAAGATGACCCAGATAAGTGAACAGCTTGGGGTTCAGTGCATTATATTGGCCCGCCTAATTCCCCGACCCGTAACTGCGACGTGCATTTTGATGCGCCGATGGGAGCATGTCTCTCATCGCACGTAACACCTCTTCCATATAGGCCGTGCATATATTATCGATTCGCGTAGGTCTAAAACAGCTCCGAGAGCGGATTAATTTACGGCCGGATATTGTGTGTCGCGAAAGTAAGCAATGCAGAAAGCCTTTCACGCGAACTCGGCAACACGTGGAAAAATATTTCCCAATCCATTCCGAATGAGGGAAGATCCGGGACAAAAATTGAAATTATATATTCCGATTGAGCGCGTGATACCGGTTTATATGATTATTTATTGGAAAACTACGTAAAACTGAATAATAACTAGGAAATTGAACATCTGTTTATATCTCATGTTACGTAATTAAACACGAAATACGAAGGCACGAGTATGAACAGGATACAGCGCGTTTTCAGAAAATATGACCATCGGCAACATGGATGAATTATCCTGATATCGTTAATTGTTTTGTTGGGCGCGATCAACGTAGTGAATAAAACTCGTTCGTATTTTATACGATGCCCGGTGGATATTCGGTTTGACGGAGTCGATAAAGGCTTTATTGGGCAACTTTTATTGACAGAGAATAATTTTTTTGCTGGAAATGCAATAAACGGTAAATGATGCGCTTTTCGAGGCTAAAAGCTGAAATGGTACAATTAAAAATAATTGGTTTAAGAATATCACTTGTGTATTTCTCATGAAAAGTGAATGAAGATAAACGAATTGTTTTTTCCTTATTATGCCGCGCTATTTTCTCGTTTCGTCTTTCATGATTTACCTTCGCTTGCAAATGAATCCCCATGGAAATACAAGTACATATTCACGTCTACGTAATTTGTAAGATAAATTTCGAAATGAAACCGCAGTTTGTAAATTATCGAATATTATTACAATTTCATTACATCTATGTAACCATTGTAATATCTAAAATAAGCTGCAGCTTTTTAGATATTACAATGGTTACATAGATGTGATGAAAGAAATCGAAAAATAATACTCGTTATTAGACAAGCTCTATTATCCTCTATGCTAGTGTTTCGGCAATGTATGAAAAATATTTAACGCAAAAAGCTTGAGCTCTAGAATTTAAAATATATAACATTTATAACCATATTGAGATATTTTATTTACGTTAAATATTTTTTTATAACTCACAAAGCGTAATTTTGTGAAATCATTGTTTTTGTTTTTTTTTTTTTTTAGGAGAATTAAGGGTGCCACTTAAAACAGGTAGAAATCTGTAAAGCGTGAAATTTTGCGAGAAATTCCAAATCAGAACTTGTGGCTCGTTAATTAAAGTAACGAGTGGTGTAAAATACAGTCATTACGAAAAACTTTCGACGTAGACACAAGGCATTAATTTCGTTGATACTTCTTATTTCTTGCCGTTAATCCAAACAGAAGCGCGAGTTCTGGAAGAAAGTTTCGCACGGAAACTTCGCAACGAAATCTCCCCCATTGAAAACTTTTGGATCGCACATACGGTGTCTCGACACATTACGTCTGCCGACACGTTTTCCTCATCTACTGAGCAAGCAACTTAGATACTGTGCATACACATATGCTTGATTTAAGTATTATATTTTCACGTGCGAAACTTTCATATTCACTTGTATGAGGCCACTTTTCTCGCAAGATACACACAGATGTAAAAATCTATCGCGTTCGAAATTTTAACAAAGAACACTTTCAGTATCGAATAACATTGGAAATCTACCGCGAGTATAATCATAAAGCACAAGCGACACAATAGAATTTCAAAGCGAGGCTTTCATAATTCAGTGGGTTCAGAACAAACTGCCGACACCATTACGATCTTGCAAGCTCGACACGTTTACTGAACTTATGGCGCCGCTCGATGAGGCGCGTTGAAAATATTTCGCTGACATTTAACAGTCATGACGTGCGCTCGTTATTTTATCGCCCACGCGAAAGTCTTTCTATGTTAAGTCAACTTCGCAACTTGTATATCGTCGCGAGATTATCTACGTTATCAGCATCGGCATTTTCTTTAGTAGACTGCGATTATGTCGACGATTGAGCCACGCGCAAGTTTCAGGGGCATGTAACTAATTAAGGAGTTATTGATATTGATTGAGTAACACGAGTCGCAATTAATGACATTCGATGGTGCGCAATATGCCGTTGCAAGTACAGCGAAATTTTGCAATTACACGTGTCACACCCAAATTAATTACGACCAGCTTAAATACGGCATTGCTTTAATGGACTACAAAATGAACAGACCAACTGAGGTCAACTATCCACTAACGGAATTAGGAGCTTAATTATTCCTGCTTTACAGTCTCAAATATTGCATAGTGTTTTCTGATTTAACAGAACGATACAATGGCATTCGAATCTGTAAAAAGATTAATAACAGATATGATTTTTAAGATATACATTTTGTATTAAATAAATATCTCTGGAAAAACGATCGTTTATAATGAATTTAAAATAACAACCACGATATAATCCCATCACCATGGTACGGCAATTTTATAATTATACCTCACAATGCACAGATTAATTAACTATTTAAATACAGTAATGCGTTAATGGACTATAAAATAAACTGATAAAACGAGCATCTATAAATATTCCCCTTTACTAAATATTACAAGCAATTAACCAAATTGTAACGGGAAAATGCATCGCGAATATTACATCTAAAAATTACTAAAATTTCATTTCGATGAAATAACAGAAAGAGAGAGAAAAAGGAGATGCAGGGTGTAAGAGAACCGCAAAATAACTGGAACGCAAATAATTGTATATTGCATACTTTTAAAAGAAAAATGAATAAATATAAAAAATATAATTCAATAAAAAAAGCTGAAATTATTTTTAAATCTTGTCGATGTATAACGAGGCCTAAATAACGTCGTTAAGAATAAACTTCGTTGTATGTAAAATGAATCAAATTAAAAATAATGAGAAGAACGGATGAAGAAAGAAATTAGAATATGCAGGAGTATCGAGGACGTTGGACGTCCAAAGAATATATCCATTAAATGTTCTCTGCATCGGGACGGCGAGAACAAAGTGCTGAAAGTTAATTAATCGGAGCAAGCAGAGCGCAGTCAATTACTCGTTGCGATACTTCGACGGATCGACTCTCCGCCGTAGGCCGTGCCGTACATCACTCGACCGACAAGTCGTTTACGGCCACCTAGCACGAACGTATTGTTGTAAACGACTACGTGGCATTCGCCGTCTGAATTACGCGGCGAAGATTAATTCTTCGCGTCCACGACGAGTCGCGGGAGATGATTTACCTAGATGCTGCGCGCGGCATCCATTAGGGCCTAATCTCTCAGAACGTAATTACCACGTCGTACCATCGTGTCTGAAAAGACATATGAATTATTGGACGGACAAGGAACGGCGTTAACGAAAATGGTACGCGACACGAGTTTGTAATAGTGAGCGTTCTCTGATCTCTCTTAATATTTCTCCTGCGAGACTGAACTTACGCTCGGTACGGATTCTTAAGCTGCTGAATACATAATGTCGAGTACGACAATTAGACTTCAAGATGAAATGCATTCGATGCATATAGGAAATCTTGTGTATCACATAGGATGTCCACGCCATCAGAAGCGAAATGTTAAGAGATCGAAAATTCAAATTGTGATATCTGTTACACACAATCTCAAATTTTATTTATTCTTCTACATTTTCTTATCATTTCTCTCATTAAAGTCTCGAATTATTTGTGATCCAGTAGATTGCTACTGTGATTTTGACTCCGGGACCATTAAATATTCCTATTTCGGAGTCGCCTTTGCCGATCACTCACACCGATAATTAATTTTCGTTGGGCAAGTTGAGAGTTTATCGACCAAACAACGGCATGCAAATAAGATCGATGAAGTGGTAAGGTAAAGTCAGAAACATTTTCAGATAATAAAAACAGACAATAAAGTACAGTATTAGCAGACTATTACTACATACTTGAGATATTTTGTCATGGAAGAGCAACTAATTACAAAACGTTATTATTCTTATAAATCCTTCGACTTAACCAAGCAGCCATTTATCAATCACTTTTGGCTCCCGGTATCAGTATCCCGGCACTTAAATGAAGGCGATATAATTAATCATGTGCATCACTCTATTAAATCTTCATGATATCTAAATATAACGCGAAGGCATTTATCACGCTCAATTGACGCCACGGATAGTCACCACGAAAAATTAAGTAACTGAACGCTAATTGACATACCATTAAGACAAACGATTCCGCCAGTCAGTGACAGTCGAGGCGAGTTAAATCTTTGGAAAAATGAAGGTAAAATCACGTTAATCTATGTACGGATCAACAAACGTTCCAACACGCAGCGTTCCTTCCGCGGCATCACTCCCGCGCGCGCTCGCACCTTTTCTCTTATCATTTTTCCTGCGGGCATCGCGAGGAAACCATTTGTCTTCTGCTGGGGCAAGTCGGCAAATGAAACGGGCGAGCTTAACGGCGCAGAATTCATGCCAATCCCGCGGAGTGCGGTGCCGTGTATACGCGTACAACCGCGATTCGTTTCAATTTTTATCGTCTACAAAATTATTCCGTGGGCACGTACGTATCCCGAAGGGTGGAGCGCGAATAAGTAAGTTTCTGACAGGTCGAGGATAAACGAGAAACACGTAGAATAATACCAGAAGCTGCACAAGTTGGAAAAGCTAGAGGGAACTATATCGTAACTCGCAAGCGGCGATAGTCCTCGACGCCAATGCTTATTTGCAGTTCTTGAGCAAACAAATCGTCAACGCTGATTATTTCAACAGAACCTAGAACTGCTTATTACAAAGCCCTACATACATACGTATTAAGATATTTAGCCATTATATTAGGATTTTGAAAACAAATGTGTTTAGATCAAATGAACCATTTTATATGAAGATAAGAAAGTAACAATTCATACACAGAAGATAAGAACATTCTTGTTTTAAAAATACAATATCTTAATTTTCAAAATGTTGAAATGAAATTATATTGTACTAAACAGACATAATTTACTTACATGAAGAAATTTTGTACAGTTTTCTCATTATTCAATAATAATTTTTATGAATTGAAAGGAAAAAAACATCAGATAAAAAATAATAGCATCTTTAAATCAAGAATTCGAAATTTTTCATACTATTATTATCAAAATCATATCGTGCTAAATGGCCAATATTAAAATAAAAGTATAAAATGCTGAAACTTAAGATTATCAAATTCTTTAAAGAAGATTAAATCATATACTAACAACATTATCATTGTTTCATATGTGTATAAGTAGAATATAATTCCTTGTTTACATGAAACAATAATTTTTAAATAAAATATATTAGTTTTAATTTGATGCGCTAATGTTTTGATAATATTTTTTCTGTGTATTTAATGAAATATCCGTCAAAAAAAGGATGACGTAGCCTATAATATTCAATTCTATTCAATTTTTTTGCACGCAACTTTTTTGATGGAAAGAAGAGATGCAAAATGAGCGAAATAAAAATACAGAGAAAACCAAGAGAATAAAAGCAGGTGGGTGGATGAATGCTCGACGATTTTCACTTTGGCGGAGAGAAGAGGGGGAATATTTTTGCGTATGTCACAAGTGGTAGCCTGAATACAAAAGCCATTTTTAGACAAAATTTTAACGCAAGCTCCCACGTTTAGCTATTTTATTCGAGTCTCGACGAAATTTAATGAAAAGTTTAAGGAATTAAAATTAACTGGAGAGTTGATCAAAGCGTAGCTACGTGCGCGAGTCTTTTATTTTATAACAATTTTGGTATAAAAAGTCTTCGTACAACAAGAATAGCACGATTATATAAAGAACGTCTTTTCTTTAATTCTTGTTGACATTTAAAGCACTTTTCTATCTTTAAATGATGACAAAAGCACTTCACTTGAATTGAAATGGAGGATTTTCTGTAAAATAATGTCAGTTTTTATATTTCATCCATTTCTTAATGATACAATTTTTATGTCAAACCGTTCCTTTACTCTTTACTAGGAAATCATTCTAGAAACGAAAGGCTATACGTTTATTTGTATAAGTAGTCGTAATTCATTTGATATTGGTACGACGTAAGAAATTGCTGTTATTGCTTCGTGGAAATGGACCTCCTCGTTAAATACTCAGTATTTTCTGAAATGCTTCGCAGAATGTTGTCGGACGGAAGCCGTGTGTCGTTGCAGACAGATTCTAACCGGAAAAGGTCGTGGCTTCTCGATAAAACTCATTTCTCAGAACTTTAATGTATTGCAGTAAGTGCTCCGCCGTAATAATGAAGCTGAGTGATCGTGTTTTATTAAAGCGTATAATAGGAACAAAAGCATCGAGACATGCACAGCATTTTTTTCACGCTTGCGCCGTGCAGAATCCCGCACGTATTCTCTCTCTGTCACACAGATTTATTGTTCACCGACAGCGTTGTAATGAATGCGCGAAAAGGAATGTAATTTCTGTTCTAGTGTTCTAGTACCGCCCGCATCTACACTGTAAAAAAATTTTCTCCAAATTACCCACTATAATAGGAGTAAAGTTACTAAATAGTTGTAAATTTCTACGCGTTTGTAAATTTGCAATATACAAAGGTAAGATTAATTTTGTAATTAAGCAGATTGCAGAAGTAAATTTACAACATGTATGATAAAGTCAATACGTTTTGCAATTGTATTACATATTATACATTCAAGTATTGTCTCTCTATCATACATGTTGTAAACAATAGAATGACTACTTACTGTGCCCGCATAGTGATGCTAGGTGGGCAGAGTTTTCACGCATGCATAGTGAACGTTAATCGCATTATATTTCACAGCTATACATGGAATATTATTATATTACGTAATGTTAGAAAAATTTAGATATTTACATATTTAGATATCTTATTTGTATGTGTAATTTTCCGTATAAAATAAGATATATTTACTCAATAAAAGCAAATCTACATATTTTTTGTGGAATTATAATTTCTATAAAATTACATGATTTTTTTATATATTTACGGGATTAATCGTGTAATCTTTACATCTATTATATGTAAATTTACTGAATTTTTTTACAGTGTAACGTACCAATGCTGAGCCAGACAAAGTGGCTCCTTATTATTCGAATTTCTCCTGTTATCTCGCAAACGAAATGGGGAAACGACATGCGTTGCCAACAAAAATCATTAGAGGTTTCATGTTAGAAGCGCATAATCTAAAGGATCGATATTAACTACCGCCGTCAAAACAAAAATCTTCATAGCTGTTTGTTCAAAGCTAATGCGTAACTGCCTGTCAACATTGAAAATTCAACTGCAAAAATTGATGTCACGTCAGCGCAACTTTTTCGCTCTTACAGGCGCCTGTAGCAACGGCATGTCCGAAACAAAAACGAAATTCCCGATGCCGCGGGAAAGGAAGCAAAACGCATGAAAATGCATTTCGCGGAAAACCCAGCAGTCCCGAGAAATTCTGAAACCTCGTACGAGGAAAAGTTTAACTCATAATTACGCTAATGACTTGTGCATAGTGCTAATGGCTTAGGCAAGATTTTTAATAACGTTAGATACATACGCTCGCCGCTGACGCGAACTGCATCTAATATACATATTATTTTCTCGCAATAAACTGATGCTTATCTTGGAACTTAAAACGAGAAAGAAAATTTAATGAGAAAGGGGCGGACTTAATTTCTTAATTTCTAAACATTTATTAAGATTTATGTGCATTGCATCAAGGATCAAATATTGTAAAAGATATTTGTGACAAGTTGAGCCTGTATTATAAAAAGTTTTCAATTGGAGGAGTTGCAGTCGACCATTCTCGAACTCACCTTCGATTCGAGAAAAAAAACTTTATTAATACGACAGAAAAAAGTTTCCATTCCCGCAAGCTAGATTAAATTCTGAACGATCGGGTTAGTAAACTTAAAGTAAGACCATCGAGTTGGGAGGAGAGGTCCTCCGAGAGCGGAATATCAAGCACTTGAACAAAGTGACCACTTATACATATAGCCAAGGAAACACCGCACTGCTTCTTACGATTGATCCTACAAGGAAAGAGCGTTTTCTTGGTGCTTGCGGCAAAAAGAATGTGGTCGTCGTCAGAAGGTACGAGCAAGTCGTTCAAGAGCTCGTTCCTTTTATCTGTCCAAGTGCCGTCCGTTTCGTCTCTTTGTTTTGTTCGCCGGAGTCATCTACCGAACCATGTCAATTACTTTTTATCGATCTAAGAGCCAAGATCTAGTAAAAATGACAACATGGCAATCCATCAGAGTTACCGTCACGCCGCTAATGATTGCGGTGTCTTTTAAGGATGGCGCGACCCGTGCTCTGCTAAATGTCACTGCGTCTTCCCTTATGACCGTGTCGTTACCCTGGTGAAGGAGGCATAATTGAATAGACGAGATACAGGGCTGGCAAGCCAAGGCAAGATGTTGGTAAACACGATTATGTTGATGGTATTCAGATTAAACGGGTAATGTAATGGCATTAACGCCGACCTGTCCCAACAAGTTGTTTCGTATCACGCCGAGTTTGTATTATGTGTGAGTGGATCTCGGGGGGTCCTATCGTTCGGGGATTTACGTACGGAGGTTACGCGCGTACGAATTATTCGCAGTCACATACCGAATCAAGCGATAATTCTAAAGCACACAATAGTAACGCGCAATACGTGCGTGAACACTGTTAAACTAAAGTAAAGAATCAAATTTTAAACAATTCCTTGAATTAAATAACATTTTGTTATTTTTAGCTTCCATGTGTGTCGAAATTAATTATTTTAACACAAAACATGTAGTGTTCAAAATAAAGTTGAGCACAATTTTAAATTAACGACATGTTGAATAGAAACAATGGCGACCTATAGAAATGATTAAAAATAAATAGGTCACAAATTAAATATCATTGAACATTAGGAATTAAACAGTGAATGACAGATGCGATACAAAGATCTGTTCAACAACTAATCAATATATATAGATCAAAAGTCAAGGGTCGATGTTACGATAGGCTCAGAAACGTGTAAGTGCGTCGAGAGTGTATTAAATGCGTAGCATACATGAATCCCAATAAATGAACTTTCTACTTCAATAAAAATAGACGGATTTAATATAACCGGATACGCGAAACGTTGCGATACAATTGTTAACCTACTGAATCAGAATGGAAAACGAAATCGCGAGAGAAGTTTTATGACGCGATAAAAATCGTACGTTTCTCCAAACGTAACACGCTTTTATTTAGTTTTACCGTGTACTCTGACATAAAAATCGACGACAGTAAATTTCAAAATGCAAATTCGCAAAGACGACCACCCATGCGACAATCGCCCATCGACAAGAAAAATAGCGATAGATAAATTAAACGGGACAAAAGTTTTACCTCTTCTGATATCGCAATCTCGTTATCATATTGATGTGCCGACCGTAATTCGCCGCCATTAGTTTTTCTTTCACCCACGCCATTACATCCCATAAAGTCGATTTACTCCCGCGGCAATTTGAAGAAACATTTTAAATTAAGCGCATCGCACAATCTGTTTGCCCTCGAAACCTGCGTGATGGAAATTCTCGAAGGGAAAGGTTGAACGGAATTCCTGAACGGAAGATTTTCTCTCAAATGTACGATGCTCGCGATACCGTAGTAGTCAAATCCTTAAAAGATACGAGAGCTCGAGTTCGCGAATAATAAATCAGTATAAAAGTTACGCTATACCTTCTTATTATTGCTCACAAGCCAGACATTATCAAAATAGTATTACGCAATTTTCATCCGTGGATTATATTTATTAAAATTAAGATCAGCAGTTCTTAGCGCCTTGCATAATATTATAAGAAATACCTATAGCCGTTTAATTTACCTATAGCTCGCTGAAATTTGAAGAAGCATTTAAAAAGTTATGCGCATCGCACAGTCTCCCTGTTGGTCCTCGAAACCTGCGTGACAAAAATTCTCGGAGGAAAATTCTTGAACGCAGAAGATTTTCTCTCAAGTTTACGACGTTCGTGATACTGTAATAGTAAAATCCTTAACAGATACGACAGCTCGAGTCCGCGAGTAACGGACATAAAAAGTTACACTGTTTTTACTTATTATTGCTCACAAAACAGGCAAAATAAAAAAGGTATTACGTAATTTTAATTGATTATAACTGTTAAAATTAAAATCAAGGAGATTCTTAGCATCTAGTACCTACCTTAGCATCTAAGAAATACCTATAAAATGATTGCAATTGATATTTGCTTGCGCCCGTGTCTTGAAGTAAAATTCAACAAAGAGTAAGGTTTTATTTGTCAAGTTTGCAATATATCCGTACTTGAAACATAAATTAATGAGTCAGTAAGGTGTGAGGAATTTTAATGGAAAATGTGAAACAAACCTCGACACTTCGACTCGACTTTGTATCGCACATTCGTAGTCAAAGTAACGATGTAACTTTCGATTGGATCCTCAATTAATGACAAGTACCGTCGTCATCGGCGCGTGTCCGCAAGCATTGTTACCAGTTAGCAATTAATTACTCGGCGCCAGCAAAGGGAGATTCTGCCATAGCGAGTACTCTGTTAACGACAATAATTAATCTGACCATCGATCCGCACGATTGTTAATTGTCGAACTCAACATTTTCGCCTGCACTTTCGTATATCGTCACGCGCGTTTCCCATTGGTTTATCCATATTTAATGTGCGACGAAATCTCCGTAGAGATACGCACAACGCTCGACAAAATCGCGATGGGTAAAACGTTTGAATGTAAATACCCTCGATTGTTCGACGACTGTCGGATTTCCGTTGGATTTCCTCGGCACTCGTGGAGTTCTGCGAAACGTGTCGTTATTCCGTATGATTCTATTTATCGAGATTCTCTTTCTTGCGACTACGTAATGTATTCTGAGAAATTCCGAGATGAAATTGTAGCCGATTTTTTTCTCGAATAGGAAATCGATGACTAACACAAAACATTTTAAGATTCTAAAAAAATTTAACTTTAAGAGTGGAAATACACGGATTTTGCTTCGGCATTTAATTAAAAAGTGTCAACCTTGTAAACGGTTATTTATTTAAAAAATTCCATCAATTATACAGAAATTCTTACATATACTGGATTATTAATTAGGGCGTTACGTGTAAAAAAAGATATAACGAAGATCGCGTCCCCAGAGTGCACTTATTAGCATTAACGCAGCTGTGTCGGTTTAATTATCAAGCTCGACCACTGTGACGGAGTCGACTCGGCGGACGCGACGTCACATCGGCAATTTTTAAATTTGATTCCTACGTCAGGCAACCGTGGCACATTTAGAGCCACGTTCATTTTAAAGCGAAACAGCTTTCCTGTGCATCGCAAAAAGGGGAAAGAGGAAAGCACAACTCTACGGCTGTGCTTACCAGTTTTTACGACTTTCGCAATTCATTTCGCGGGAGAACCGCGAAGTCGTTGCGAAAAGTGTGTTCACTCCCGTAGATAATATCGTAAAATGAAGAGAAGAAATAACTGTCACTGCATTTACATCACAATCGCGACGATAATCGAGTCAATGATTTTTCAATTCTTTTTTTTTATATTCTTGCGCGTCCCAAATATGAATATTCATATAAATTATAAATGAAGAACATCCTCCTCATTTATAATTGATACATTAAGTATTCAGATTTGGCAGGATTAAATTTACGTCGACGGAACATTTGTATTCAGCTATTTCGACGTACGATAAAGGTACACGTGATTTATTTGCGTGCGTCTTGCGCTCCGCTTAAAATACGACTCGGGCTGATTTACACGTATCTGCGCTTTTTATCCCTCTGGGTATTAGCGTCATTCCTCTCTTTTTTCCTCTTTCCTCTTTCCTTCTTTTTTTTTTCTCTCGCTGATACGCGACAAATGCCCTCGCTTAATTTCGCCGTTTGCAAAAGAGATCCAATACGGCCAACGCGGTGTTACGACTTCAAACGGCGTAAGCGGGGATCGATATGGCGCAACGAAAATAGAACTTAGCGCAAGGAGAGACATACGGGTGCGATGCGGGATGCGTCCGTGGATATAATAAAGTCCGGTTGAAAAGTATCGTTCCTCTCCCACGCGATTACCATCCCCTGGGACCGTAAAAGTGTTTTACAGGCTACACGAGAAATGTAAACTCCGTGCATTATGAAAACGTCGCGTGTATTATGCGGACGAGTCTCGGGGATCGAAACGCTGCGGCGCGCGTCTTTGAGCATGTACGTAATGAAATCTTTCGGAAGGACGAGCACGGCGCTGAGGAGCGAAAAAAAAAATAAAGAGAGAGACAATGAGAGAACGCAATGTCGCCTCGTCATTTCAATGGCGCGTTCGACGGCACCCCACGATCGATCGCGACAAAAATAGAGCGCGAAATTGATCGCCTCATTTTTAACATCGCTTTCATAACAAAAAAATTCCAATTGCACGAATATCGTAGTATTTAAATCTGTCTACAATTAAATCTGTTTACGATACTGTGGATATACGATATTCAGTCAACTCGCTTTTAAAAAATTAAAAAAAAAAAAGAAATTTTTATTCTATTTTTTCCAGCATTCGTGTACTCTTTCTTAATTCCGCTGCGGAAAAATACTCTCTCTTTTCTCTTTCTCTCTCTCTCTCTTTCTCTATGATATCCTGCATTATTGTTGTTAATCCAAACTCCAGTCAGCGTGTGCACAAACAACTCAGATTGCTCTGCCACCCGCTCGACTTCATGGTAAATCTCGGAACGGCGAATAATGCATAAAGGCCGCAGTGTTGTACGGCATACGAGTGCTCGTGAGCGAGTGCCGTTCGTAAATATTAAAATACGTACATACTATCTATCGTCGAGAATTTATGGTTCGGAACTGCGACAGAAGGAATATTTGCGAGCGAAGATATGTTTCATTTTTTTGCAAGGGGGTGTGCCATGCGCGAGATGTAGGGAGGGCATAGCGATAGGAGACCAAGTACTTCAAGAGATCCTCGAGGCGAATGCGCAAACAGCGACTATCTTCCAAAAAAAAAAGCAATAAGAATGTTCTGATGTCAGCGACGTAGAAAGATGTATTTATCGTGGGTAGTTTTTAGCGTAATTCATCATGGCGTATGGCGCGCATTTGCGGTATTATGAATGTGTCAGGAGAGCTGAATAATGCTAATGCGCGGGATCTCGGTTTGCGTCTGCTTTTCTGCGCGTCAACAAGCCGGAAAAGACGACGAAGATGATGGCTAAATGTAAGAACAGCCTCGAGTTTCTTTCCTCGCGACGCAATGAATAACTTAGATATATCAGAGTGTCGTGGCTGCGCGACATAATCGTTGCTAAATGTATCCTCTATCGAACACGCTTCGGAAAATGGCATGTTTGCGTACGACGGATCATTTTACTTTTTCAACTTGCAACGTCCATCCATTAGCCTACGCTGCGCAATTTAAGAGAAACGCGTATGAATTTTTAGGTGTTCGTCCTAATCATAAATTCCTAAATGACCTCAGCGGCGAAACTAACGATTGCCACTCACGTTTTCGACTCTTATCACCGTATCACAGCGTGCACCCGAATACAAAATGGAGCCAACATTCCGTCTACAGAATGTTCAACTTGTTGACCCACTTGAGAGATTCGCTCGTGGGTGCCATCGTAGGTGCGCGCTGCAATTCACATTCGACACTCGCTCCGATCTCCCGTTCGATCATGCATCTCCATTTTAACATTCAGAATCGACAGAGTCGTCTATTGGCGCTACGCGAATCTCTCCCCCCATTTATCACGAAGCCCGACGGAAAACCGACCTTTGTTCCAAACGAAACGTAACTACTTCGCGAAACAGGGTCAACGGCCAATCGCCAGTGTACACAAACTTTCTTGAAAAAAGATGCACGAGAATGCAGACTCTGAGCTCTCTTGAATGAACTTCTTCCTGAAAATTTCTCTCAGCACATTTTCCGCTTAAAACTTAGCAAACCTCGAAAAATAGTTCTATTGACACTCGCCTTTCGAGGAATCAATGGTGGCCACTTTTATTTCCTATGCAAGACTTTTACCACTTCACGAAAAAAAAGATTAGTTGTAGTAGACGAAATCTGAGTGTGGTAGTTAAATTTTTAGTTGTACATATACAACTGAAATTTAGCTACCACATACAGATTCTTGCTGTTGCACCTAATCTTTTTTTTCCGTGTTATATTGACATAATTTTCGTATGATGTACTGTATTAGGATTACTTTGCACTGAGAGAAATGTTTTGTAAAATCAACCAAAGTTTGGTTGATTAGTGATCAAATGAATTTTATAATGATAGTTACTAAATATATAGTTATTTTGACCAAACAATTTATAGTCTTAACCAAATAATTATTTTCATACAATAAATTACAAAAAGTTTTTGGTTTTTTTGTTAAATGTAACAAAGTTTTTGGTACCAGTAACTATAAAATTTATTTGATCACTATACTACCAAACGATTTCTCTCAGTGTGAAAATCATAAAATAAGTCGTTGAAAAATCAGTCGAAAATGTTGAAATACAGAGAATCAAACGAAGATATCGTACACTTGCACTTCATTGAAAATCTCAGAGTTAGAACCTCGGAACTCGCACATCGTTGATTCGCATCGATACTTTAATCGAGACAATATAACCCAAAGTTGGTCAAAGAGCGTTTACAGCTGAAAGAAGACGTGGAATGCAAAAAATACAACGGACTATCAAGACTCGACTCGACTCTTTTAACCGTGATTGCAAAACCCAACAAGAGCAAAGCTTTCCCGCCCCAAGGGGTCTTCCGCGGTTACGTTATATAAGAAATTGCGCAGTCACAGTCACGCCGCGAGCTAGATCGAATGGGAGGATATACGAGAACTCACCTCAGCATGATGAAGCTGCCTACTCGCGTTCCGCGTTCACATGCGTCGCGCGACTCTACCACCGATGCCGTTTTCTTCTGTCGTCGTCGTCATTAAGTTCGGGGGTGAGTCCCCCGCGAAAGAAAGATTCAAAAGAGCAACTTAAAAGGCGCAAGCCAAGCCGGAGAAAAGCTC
>QKQZ01010561.1:0-13971 GCA_003595255.1 Solenopsis fugax | reverse complement strand
TGCATTTGGCAATATTTTATGATAAAGAAGATATTTAAATTTATGTTTTGTATCTTTAGCAATTTTTGTGATAAAGAAGGTATTTTAATTTATGTTTTGTGCCTTTAGTAATATTTTAGTTGTGTGCGCTTATTTTCTTGTATATATATTTTATTTTGTTAATTTCTTAGTATATATTTGATATTAATGTTTTACATAAAATAAATACAATATTTAGTCTTCTGAAATGTTTATTTATTATTTGTACTGTTAGAATATAATGCTTACGTTAATAGTAAGATTAGCGTAATTCAAATATGAGCGGGAGTTGCCAATATCTAACGAACCAATCAAAACTGGCTTTCGCATGGCGCGACTCTTTATTATAGGGTCTCTAATTAAAACCTACTGCACTCAAAAGCGCTATTAATAACTTTCCTTCTCTCCCCCGCCTCACCTGGATGAAACTTTCGGTTGGGGAAATTTGGGGAAAATTCATGAAAAAGTTAGGGATATTCAGCATAAGCCATCTGGCAACACTGGCTAATATCAGTCTTTCCGAACACACCCTAAATGGAAAGCATCCTTTATGTGTTACACATATGCAGTCCGATGATGATTGGTTAGATAGCTGAATTTTACTGTTTAACAACGTTTGTATCTCATAATTACGATCGTTTTCTTCTATATAAAAAGATAAAGGTAATAAGAATCGTTTTCTGCTCAACATACAAGTGATCAGTTAATTCATAAGTATATTAACTCAAGATAATTTGATTAAAGTTGAAGAATACTAATAAGAGCCAACATAGAATAATTGCGTATATCGATCTAAATGACAGATGTTTCGATTCTAGTTTTGAGTCATCTTCAGTATGTTAGAATAAGTATGCGTTATATTGAAGGCTTATAAGCCTTCAATGATTACAAGTTAACGAGTTCATTGTGATAAATAGAAAGCGGTATTTCATTAATTGAATAAAACATAGTTTTATAATTGGACATATTAAGTAACTAGATAAATAAAACAAATAAATAAAACTAAATAAAACAAAACAAAAATAAAGTGTCAGTAAATGTATAAAATTTAAAATTGAAACTTATATTGTCAAATGTTTCAAGCAAAGACATGTATCAGCAACACAAGGTAACAGTCTTGTGAGAGCGAAAATAATTAAAAAGTTAGCTAATAGTATTGTCTATGTTGAAAGCAGAGAGAGGGAAGAAGCATCAAGTTTTCATAAACAATTCCAAATATACAGAATCAAGCATATCCGTGTCATTTTGGAGATTAGGCCTTGTTTTTGTTTATGTATATAAATCATTTTAGATATTAATCTTTTCCTTAAAAAATTTCCTTGTCTAATATTTTAATGTTATCCAAATCAAATTTATGTGAAGATTCAATCTAGTGCTCAGTAATAACTGCATGTTGATTGGTATTTCTGTTATGGTTTTGATGTTCATTGATTCTAATTTTTAATAGTCTTTTAGTTTGGCCAATATATGATACATCACAATTTTTGCAATTTCTATAAACTACATTTGAGTCAAAAGAAGAAGAGATAGAAATATGTTCTTATGAACTCAAATATATTTGTGTAATTTATTGACTCCTATATATGCCATATATAACAGGAACTCATTTTTATATATTTTATAAGTTTTTCCGAAATCCACAAAACAAATGAGATAGTAAAAAAAGATTTTTTCTCTATTTCAGTTTGGACATTTTTATAAATTACTGAGGTGTTATTATAGGTAGTATTAGTCTTATTAAATTTTCAAACGTAAAATTTCTTTTTAAAAATTGAAAAAATTAAATCTAAAGGGCAACCATTGTTGAGAGAAGCTGAATGGCTTCTTCAAGATTCTTTTTATGGAGAGAGAATATGATAATTTAAGTTGTCATTTAAACTCATAATTGTACTTATGACAAAAAGGATAATATGAAAAATAATTGAGATAGTATCCAGAAAAAGTGGATTTGTGATATGTCAAAAATAAGAAATTTATTCCTTCTTATTAAAGTCACATTTAGAAAATTCAAATAATACCACCCTAAGTGAATTTCTTTCTGGGATGAGTTGAAAATCTCTAAACAAGAATCGATTTACATTTTTTGGATTGTTATTGCGAGATCATCAATATATCTAAAATAAAAATCAGGATTACAATGCAGTTTACCAAAACAAAATTATTTTAAATCTTGTGAGACTAAATCTGCCACAATTGGGGACAATGGCCTAGTTTACATCGCACTTGATACATGTACTAACTAGTAACTTTCTATTAAATTATCTTAATTTTGGCAATGAATTTAAACAATAGGATATTAAGCTAATATACAATATGAATCAAGATAATTAAATATACATATTATGTATACACTCATCGTCGAAAATAAGATAATTTAATAGAAAGTTACTAGTTAGTACGCGTATCAAGTGCACAATGTAAACTAGGCCAATGGAAACCCCATGGGCACACCAAGTTGTCTATAATAAATGTCATTAAAAGTAAAAAATGTAGAATACAATATTAATTTTAATACACTAATAAACTCAGTCATAGGAAAACATGTGTTTTAATCAATAAGATGCCATCTATTAGTGATACTTTTAATTATCAAATTTAATGGTATATTTGTAAATAATGGCATAACGTTTAAAGATATCAAAATGGACTCGTCCAAAATTTTCTGATTACAGATGTTTATAACAACTTGGTAACTATTGATGATAGCTTTGTTTGGTAAAAGTAAATTATTTTGTATAATTTTGTGTAAAAAGGACATTAAACTATTAAAAGGGTTTCCTATGGTTGGAATTATAATGCATAGTAGATCACTAGGCTTATGTATTTTTGGTAATCTATAAGCACAAGGTAGGATAGGATTTAATGCATTCAAATTATTACACATGGAATTGTATATGAACTCTCGCTGCTTCCATCTCCTTAGTAGTCTTAGGCTCAGTAATTAATTTGTTAACGAGGTTATGCTTAGTAATCAAATACATGTTAGTATCTCTTATTTTCAATCTACAATTTTCCATTTTTTATGTACTCCAGCCTGTCTAAAACTACCACTACATTGCCTTTGTTAGCCTTAATAAAAATAAAAATTTAACTGAAAAGCCTTCTACGGTCATAGTTAGATCTTATTGCTTTCATATTTACTTGTGTGATTTTATATACATTTTTTCAAATTCACTCGACTGCGCGCCGAATTGTTTATCCGATCATAACACAGCTGTAAGACGAATAAGAATAAGTAATATCACATTAATTAAATTGAAATCAATTTAATAACGTTTGATGCCGACTTGCATCCAAATATCAAACCCATTCCCTCCTGAAAAAACTGTAAAGAATTTATTGCGAAAAATATCACCTCATTCTTATTCGTTTTACAGCTGTGTTATGACCGGAAAAACAATTCGGCGCGCAGTCGGGTGAATTTGAAAAAATGTATATAAAATCACACAAGTAAATATGAAAGCAATAAGATCTAGCTATGACCATAGAAGGCTTTTCAGTTTAATTTATATTTATATATTAACGGTCTAATATTTCTCTAATTTTTAATAAAAATAATCTGCTGGTTGTTAATAATAAAACATTTCATGGGTGTCACAAATGATAAAATTTTTTATCCATATTCTATTTTTTTTGTATCCTATTATGTCACATAGTAAAGTAATTACATTATTTCTAAATTCAGGAACGTTGGAAATTTTTAATTTATGAATGTTTTCGATTTGTTTAACAAATTCAATGGTGGTTTATAATCTGGTTAATTCTCTTTTTTCTCTATTATTATAGGTAAGACTCGCGTATTGAGAATAGGAGCGCAAATTACTAATTCAATGTGCTGGCTTCAACGTAAATGGTTAATCCACAGGGCTGAGTCAACTATTAAAATATTAATGTAATCGATAATTTTAAAATACGAAATTGATTGTACCAATAATAAAATTAAATTTTACGCTGTATTAACAAACTTCGTCAGACGCTCGTGTTGCCATAATGTTAATTTAAATTACAAATTAATTTATCAAAGCTCGCAAAATTACATTTTTGTATTACCTATTTTACTTGAATATGAAATAATATTTTTTTTAAATTATGCCATTTATTTAGTGTAATTTTTTAAAATACTGTGAGTGTTCATCGATTGCTATATAATAGGAAGATATAATTATTTACTTCAAAATTTCACAAATAATCTACTTCAAAATAATCACAAATTTTTTAACTAAATCTAGCATGTGTGAACTTGTTTATGTTCTCGCATGATTCTTATGATTGAATTATACTTAATTGATATGATTGAATTACACAGAACAATATTTTGCCCTAAGCAGCCAGCATCCTTTTAGTCACTATGTTCATACAATGGTTTAGGACAATAAAGATAGGTATGCAGGATCCCCCTTTTCCTTCTTCTGTCAAGATTTTGCTTGTGTTACTGTAATATATACAATAAATTCAAACAATTTGATAAAATAGCATTACATATAAGTACATACTGATGAAAGTAATTTAATCGAAGAGTTTCCTATAAAAACAAGTCTAAAAAGTTACTTTTTAGGAAACAAACTAAAATACGTAATATTCAGGTTCTAATGAATATAGTATATCAAAGAAATACTTATAAGAGCCGACACAGATTGTTCTCTCTCATGCGTATATTCAAATTTATTAATACAAAAATATTATAGAAATTTAGACCAGTAATTAAGTTCTCTTTAACAGATATGTAGATAACAGTTAATCAATATGGCACGTTGAAAATTACCTAATAGTCATTATGCAAATATATGGTCAATTATTTAAATTATTATCAAAAATTTTATTGCAATAGATTGCCCAGCGATAGAACGATGATTGATATTTGAATGAATCATATGATGTAGATAACTCACATTGTACGAAACATGTGTTCAATTGTAATTTTAAGGCTCCTGTCTACTCGCCGTGGTATATTGAAGTCGTGACGTCAGAAGCGTGAAATTGCGTGAACGACACGTAATTTTGTCCGATGTCCCATTTGTAAATAAAGCCAAGTAGGATAAAACAGACTAAGCAGATGGCTTTAAAACACTTGTAAAAATGGGTAAAGACTATCCTTTTTCCGCCTAACAGTCAGTAAATAGTCGTAAAAAACACGTAAAGTGAAGCTATTCAGGCAGGAAAACATACGGATAAGCTAAAGTTTCCGACATGCCATTTGTAAATAAAGATAATTTGGATGAAACGGACTAATCAGATGGCTTTAAAACATTTGTAAAAATGGGTCAAGACTATCCTTTTTCCGCCTAACAGTCAGTAAATAGTTGTAAAAAGCACTTAAAATGAAGCCTATTCAGACAGGAAAACACACGGATAGCTATTGAAAGGAGTGAAAAATGTGCTTTTATGTATAAAATTCAATGAAACTTGCGGTCCATTTTTATGAATTTGGTAAATATGAGACAAGTCACATTTTCACAATGAAACACAATAATAAAATGACATGCACGACAACATTTTATCGTCAATCTGTCATGTTTCATGCCTATTCTAATTTTGTCCGCGACGGAATGTCGCTACCGTCAACACGGAGTTCTCGGCTGAGGCGCCAGGAGCCTTAAATATAAGATGTAGACGTTAAAATTATACAAACAATAAATTATATATAAACTTGTATGTATGGAAAGTAAAAAAACTTTTTATCTTCAAACTGTTTATTGTATAAATATAATAATTTTTCTCTAAATGTATAAGAATAGAAGTGTAGGCTTTAATTTTGATGATTTAAAAGAAAAAAATAATAAACTGGACTTGTTTGATTCTTGCAGAAATTTTATATATTTATTACTTATTTATCATTTACATTTACTTTTTTTTATAACAATAATAGTAAAGAAGAAAATATTTAAAATATTAACAATTTTTTCATTTTTTAGTTAAAAAATTTCTAAATGATAATAAAAGTATCCTTATATATTTCTCTTTATACAGGGTGTCTCAGACCATCCGTACACCCCTTTTATCTTCGCAGGATAAGGTCCAATCAAAAATATGTTCAGACAAAAGTTGTATCTTAAAAAGATCTATTTATTGATCTTATTAATTTGACCTTGGGTGGCATCGCAAAGGTCAGATCAAAATTACATCAACTTTTTTAAATGAAACCCTCCATTTTTTATTGCATATTCTTGTAGCTTACCTCGAGAGCTTTCCAAAACGCTATAATAAAATATTTTTCCATTAAGTACTTTTCGAATTATAAGGCTTGAAAGTTACTGTACCGCCATCAGCATTACCCAAGATGTACCATGTGGAGGTTACTTAGTCGGATTTAATCTCGTGTGTGAGTGTGTGCATACGTTTTAAGCCCTACAACTTTTGTCTGAACATATTTTTGATTGGACCTTATCCTGCGAAGATAAAAGGGATGTACGAGTGGTCTGAGACATCCTGTATATTCTCTTCATGTGATAATTTTTTTTTCCAGACATAATAAAAGCAATACGAATATAATTTTAGATTTTAATTAATATTTTGAGGAGCCATTTAAAAGAAAACGATGAAAAACTTCTGAACTTGCTTGGTTCTTGCAGAAATTTTATATTCATTGCTTATATTTATTTTTCTCATTTTTTGTTTGATTCTTGCCATATCAAAATTATTCACTGTGAAATACTGTTAATAGAGAATAATTTGCTATTTTAGTTTTTGTAGGAAATCCTTCAGTTATTTGAATATTAAACGAATAGATTTGAGGAGAAAAAACCTATATTTCCAGGCTATTCCAGTATGATTCACAAAGGGCCACGTCCGTTAGTACTTTGCGGCCCCTCAGGCACTGGAAAAAGTACTTTAATAAAACGACTGTTTGACGAATTTCCTAATACCTTCAAATTTTCGGTATCTCATACGACTAGAATGCCACGGTCTGGAGAAGAGGATGGGATTCACTATCATTTTACAAACAAGGAAAAAATGCAAGAACAAATAAAAAATGGCGAATTTATTGAAACTGCTACATTTAGCGGAAATTTATATGGGACGAGGTAAATATAGATACAAAAATTAGATAAATATATATAAAATGATAGAATTCAAGCATTCAAATCCATTGTAGTAAACAAGCGGTTGAAGAAGTGCAACGTTTAGGAAAAGTGTGCGTATTAGATATCGAAATACAAGGTGTGAAACAAATAAAACGCACTGATCTCAATCCCCTTTATATATTTATAAAACCACCATCCATTGTGGAATTGGAGCGACGATTAAAAGCTAGAAATACAGAGACCGAAGAATCCTTGGAACACAGGTTATCGATCGCCAAATCTGAACTAGAATATGGTATATATTTTACACAATTTATTAATTAATACCGCAGAAAAATTATGCTTCAAACTTACACTACTTATCTCGCATTTTAAAAATTTTAACATATAATACATACTTATTTGCAGGTGAAACACCTGGTAACTTTGACGTTGTCATAGAAAATGACGATTTGGAAAAAGCATATGAGATCTTACGCAATTTTATATTGATCAATTATAATCTGCATTGCAATACAGGTAAATTAAAGATCTTTATTTTTTTTTATATCAAGGGAGTATTCTCGCAATAAGTACCATTTTTACATCCTCGAAGTTGTTAACAGTCAGGGAAATCTGAGAAAAGTCAGGGAATCAAATTTATTAACCTAAGATAAAATTAAATTATTGTTAATCGATTCTAATTTTTCAAATTTTACTTTTTGTAATTAAATATAATTTTCAAAATTATTTAAGGAAATAAATATTTTTTCGGATTTTTAAATTTTGAACTGAACAATTTGCAGAAAGCTATTAACAGATATAAAGGAAAACTGGAATATATATAAAACTATATCTTGACTTTTTTTTATAAAGTTAAGATTTAGTTTTATACATGTTAATGATGTTCACAAATCATTCATAGTAAGAAAAAAAATTATACAAAATATTTACAAAATGCTTCAGTTATTTTGTAAACATTTTATGCATTTTTTTAAAATGCATTAAACAGATTTATTGTAAGAAATGTTTTATCTTTCTTTCATGTACAAATACTATTAAAAATTACATAGTGTCAAGGTAAAATATTTTTAATTAAAATAAAAATATAACAATGTTAAATAAGAAAAAGAAACTGCAAGTTATAACTAACAGAATTCAAGCTATTTCAGAAATATATGAAAAGATAAATAAATTTTTGTCTTTAATACTTTAAATACGTTAAAAATGCGTTGAAAATATAATCACAATTATATTTTATATTTTCATTTTCCATATATTTAAAAAAATTTTATTTGTAATTAATAAAATAATCTTAATATTTTTTCTTTGTTTTTATTAAGTGCTCCTTTTTGGCTTTAGTCAGGGAATTTTTTTAAAAAGTGACTCGGAAAGCCGAGAAAAGCCAAGGAAAAATTTTTTTGTTTTACCAACAATCCTGATACTTTTTTAAGAATTTTCTCTTAAAATACAAAAGCTATAAACTACAGCACAAAAATTTTTCAGTAATATTAAAAATATTTCAACTGAAAAAAATAAAACATTTCAGAAAGGTTTTGAAATATGTCTGCAATATTTCAGAGATGTCCTTGGGATATCAAAATATTCGCGATTCTTGCACTTGAAATATTGCTGAAAAATTACTGAAAAGATCTAAAATCTTTCTGAAATTTTGTTGATCATAATTTTCTAAATCTAATTTTAAATATTATTTTTGACGTACTTTAAATTTAATGCCATTATGATTTTTCTGAAATATTTAATAAAAAGAATGTGTAATGTATATAAGAATATAATATTTTATTTGCATAACATTCTTGTACTTCTAGATATACTTATAGTTAGTACACGCCGAAACGGACTTTAAAAATTTTTGTTTATTTAATCGGCGAAAACAACAAAACAAATTTTCTGCTTGGATATGTGAACGTACCCTAATTTTGAAATCAAGTCTAATTTGAAAATTTACTGCGTGTGATAGATTTCAAACATTTATATTGCAACATTTTATTTGAGATTTTGCAGAATTCTTTCAGAAGTGTTACACATGAAATATGAAAGGCTGAAATCTTTCTAAAAGCTCTGCAACAAAATTGGTGCGAATATGGGAACTTGAAATTTTGCTCATTTATTCTTTGATATTTGAATGTTTTTTATCAACCTTTTAGATATTAGGAGAAATATATATTCTTAATAATTATTTATCTGTATAGACATGTTAAAAAGATACTGACTCACTATTGCCATTCAAGATGCATAAATTATCTAAAATAAAGAATTAAAAGAAATTCTTATTCTACATAAATGTCGTTTTTGTACAACCTACAAATTAAATTAATTTTTTTGCAAAAACGGCAATTTGGAAAAAATCGATTCTTTTATTTTTTTTTAAACTTATCAGAAAAATCGAAAAGTTGGAATTTTCATTTGATGCAGTTGAACGATAAAGAACCATGTTCTTTTCGTCTAAAATTTTTGAGTCAATCGAATTAAAACTTAATGAAATTTATTATCAACAATTATCAACAGTTTTGAAAAATATTATTTTGAAAAAATACGTTAAAAATTTTGCAAATACTTTATATGTATAATAAATAAAAACTTTTGCAAATCTCTTATCATTAATCTTCACTCACTCCACTATTAGAAAAATGTAAAAGAAGTAATCGATTTTTTTACTTTAAAAGCTACCCTCTTAATCTTTTTATCATAATAGCATAAAAATATTTTTATGATAATAACATTTTAATCAACTCTTTGTGGACTGGCAGTAACTATAGTTGCTCTTTTGTTATATTTCAGAAACTAGTTCAATTTTCATAAAACTTGATGTTTTAAAAGGTGACTCTTTCGATTTTGAGGACAAAAATTCAAATTGCAGACTGAATGCGATTGACATTAAAATGGACGAAAAAAATCAAAAATTATTATTCAATATACATTAAATTTATAAGAATTTTTGGTGGTGTTTTTTTTTTTNTTTTTTTTTTTTTTTTGGTTGTAAAGTTAGAAAAGCAAATTGGGAAAGGTGAATCTAAAATCGCCAATACAAAATAATAAAGAATTGTCCGATTATTAGGAAAGTTGAATTAAGATAATTATACTGGTATTGTCATTGAATTTGAGATCAAGAATGTGAAAGTCAAAATGGTGAATCTAATTTGATGGACATAAAAAAATACAAAAATAAATATTCAAAATTAAATATCACTCACATAATTTATAAAATTTGTCCGGAACTTTATAATGATGTTCTTTTTAATCTCGAGATCTAAAATGACAAATTCAAAATGTTGTATTTTGAACAGATGGGAACTCAAAAAGCACAAGTTTCATGAAAATCGCAATATTTGGTATACCTTTTTATATCTGTTATATTGAATCTGTCATTTCGAATTTCACATTCATCTAAAATTTACACACAGTACCATTACAAACATCTTAGTTCAAATTTCATGAAAATCTGATAATATCTTCATTTCCGTCATATTGGGTTTGCCATATTTTCAGTTTTACAGTTTTTACTTCAAAGTCAACTACAGCATCGTCAAAGCATCTGCAGGATTCAATTTTCATAAAATTTGATTCCATAATTTATAAAATAAAAGACAATGATTACTGTCAGTTAATTTATTTTCTGCTTCTTACATCCATCACATTGGATCCGTCATTTTAAATTTTGTAATTCCGGGGTCAAGTTCAGATCAGTGACCCCAAAAATTCCTATAATACTAGCTTTTTTATAACTGACTTCTTTAGCAACTTTCGGTCCTCAAAGAATTAATAATGCAATAATATACTTACATTAGACAGCACCCAATATTTATGATAAATATTTACTAGTTTTTTACATATAGGATTATATAAATATTTTATAGATATTTTATATACACGAAGGCAAGAAACCATAAAATCTTTATTCAAAATGTTATTAAAATATAGACTACATATTTTACATAACATTTATAGAGTAAATAAAAAATTAATATTTATGGTAATATTTTATGCAAGTTTTATAAATATTTTTATGTGATATTTATAATAAATTTTTATGATTTGTTCAACATAAAATCACAAAAATGTTAATGAAATATTTTCGTAAATATTTATAAAATATTCAAACACTTGGCGTGAGACTCTACTTTCTTGATAATTATATATATTTTTTAAATCTTTCATAAATATTGTGTGCTGTCTTGGTAATACTTTTAACGATCTATTATAGTAATTAATATTTTAAAAGACAAATATAGCATATATTTTATCGGAAAATATTTTTTAGACGAGACAACAAGCTAGTCCAGAATTAAAATTTAACGGATCCTCTTCTTGGATTACGCATGTATCTGGGCACGAATAACGAACGATTTTCGACAAAATGTTTGCAAATTATTATTTCTATGATACATCTTATCAACACATAATTAAAAGATATACGCACGATGTACACAAACTTGGCAAGTTGAAACTAAAGCTAATGCGAATCTATGTATATCTTCACTTTCTCGCACATCCATATTTGCTGTATTTTTTAGAATTCTTTTTTTAGAATTTGAAGAATCATTTTTTCATTAGTAACAGTAATTGCAATAGTTACATATTCTACGCCGTTATATTGAGTTTAGTGTGGCAATTTTAAGGTAAGCAAGTGATAAAAGGAATTTTTTAATTTCTTGATCAGTGTTAGCGTGTCATAGCGTATCAGCTAATTTTCTTTTATCGAATAAAAGATCCAGTCTCTTATAGGGATACGAAAAGGCTTTTTTCGCCTAAGATAAGAGTTTTAGTTTAACACTCAAGACGTAATTTAAAGAAATAAATATAAAATCGTAGATGTAGCTGACTGAGACTATTCACCAAGAAAGGTTGTGTTCCAGTAGAGTAAGCTATCTATATGAAATAAAAATACTTGCGCAATTTCATTCTTATACTTATCTTCATAATTGGCATAAGCGCGGAATGTAATTATTTCTGGCTTATATTACAAAACCAAATTTCATAGCAAGTATTTAGAATTAAGATTTGCAGAAGAATTTATCTGTAAACATTCCTATAACTTCTTTATCAATAAATAAATATTAGTTTATACAAGAAATATTTTCAGCATTAGATATATCCCCATGCTTATTTCACTCAAGTGCATACAATCCAAAACCTATAATTATTTGTAGTTGAATTTAAGATTGATAAGGTTGTATTATAAAACACATTTGCCAAATTTGTATGATTAAAATAGAAAAATGCTGATCGAATCGTTAGGCTAGTAATTATATTAATAATCTGATTGAATTAAATATGCCTTTGCTTATAAAAATGGCACATTAGTCAAAGTTAGAGTTTTTCTCTTTACTTAGAGAATTAACCGATATAATAAGCGAATCATAAAAACATAAGTTTTACAGAAAATATTTTATTGTAAGAAGATTATATAAAGAATATAAAATTGTTGCGTGTATATTCAATGATGTATATTCAACGGCATGTATATTCAATAAATAGTTTGGGAGATAATGCAATTTGTCAATATTACTATTACATAAGATAGTGAAAACCGATATAAATCTAATAATTATAATTAAATCAGTAAGTATGGAAAGAGAAACAAGTCACATTTTTGATAAATTTTTCAGTATTAACAAAAAACTAATTGTAATAAGGAAGCGATTATTCCATCGACCCATAACCTCTAGACGCGCAAAAGAAGATAACTGCTAGTACTAATTTTGTGCTAGAAAGAGCCTTGAACATTTTCCATTAGTAACAGTAATTGCAATAGTTACATATTCTACGCCGTTATTATATTGAGTTTAGTGTGACAATTTTAAGGTAAGCAAGTGATAAAAGGAATTTTTTAATTTCTTGATCAGTGTTAGCGTGTCATAGCGTATCAGCTAATTTTCTTTTATCGAATAAAAGATCCAGTGGCAATTCAGAATCTCTAACAATATATCCATTCGCATAAAAGCGTAGGCGACACCCATCCAGTAGGGGCAGGCGGGGTAAGACAAGGTAGTTAACCCTTAAACACACGAGTGAGTTAGAGAGACCCCATATGATGTTTCGAACGCTTATTGTGTAAAGACGGAAGAAAATGGGAGGTTCGGAGTAAGAGATAAAAAAAGTTTGAAATCTCCTCTTTCGATTGATATGGTTGATCAACTTGGTCAACTAGAATTCAAACGGCATGGCAGCAAAGTTTTGTTGGGGTCTGTGGGACCACCATTGTGTGTAAGGAAAACTTTTTTTGTATTTTACATAAAAAAAGCTGGACAAAACACGTTCAAAGTCCGTTCGCGGATGTTACTCGCATATACTCTGTCTAAAGTTAGAATACTATATATAGTGCTGTAGAAAAGGGAGCTTTTCCGAAATATATCATGAAACATCAATTTTCAATTTTAGACACGAATTAATCAAAAATATCTCATTCGCCTTGTTACATAAGTATATTTTTTAATAGAAATGACAATGACATAATTTTTTTTTGAAAGTATGACTCTTGAGCTTATTGTCGTATTGTAAAGTCCTTAAAAGTTTTTGGTCGCAAAGTTATGATTTTTTTACAAAAAGTGGATTTTTAGATACCCAAAAATACCTCATATTCTCTTTGTTACATAATTAGACTTTTTAAAAGTANTTGTTGGGTATTATTGGATATTGCACGAGGAGAAGTGAATAAGACAGCGTGTGTGTAGAAAAACTTTACTACACGAGGTCTTTACACGAGCGCTTGAGACGAGCGTCAGAGACAGACTTAGACTAGAGGAGACGAATCTCATTCCACGACATCTATTATGCGCGCGCCACCAGAGTGCCAATGTATTCGTATAACTAGAAGCATTCGGTCGGTAATGTACTTAACATTGTGGGTTGATTTCCCAATACTCCCCTTATCAACACACTCAGTAAAAAAACGGAACATAAATGATTACATATAACTTGGACGAAGATT
>QKQZ01010559.1:0-25698 GCA_003595255.1 Solenopsis fugax | reverse complement strand
GCAAGTACATTTTCGTGTTTTATCTATAACGGCATTGTGAAAGGGAAGGTTCAACCTTTCAAATCGTCCAACTTTTTTTTAATGAATACAGAACTCAGGAGACGCAAAAGAAAAAAAAAAACGTAACGAATTGCCCTGGTTTTCCCTATATTGAATAGGGGACCTTGTTCTGATGATCTTAACATATGTTGTCAAGGTCATGATCCTAAGTAACTTTCAGGAGGTTTTAGCTGTCGCTCGTTATTCATTAAAAAGTTATTTAAAAAATTCACTAATAGAACATAATTTTTGAACACAAAGGGTGAATATGCAGAATGGGAGATTCTGCTCTGATAACATTGACATATTGTTAAAGTTATGACTCTGAATGACCTTAAAGAGGTTTTAATTATCGGTTGTTATTCGTAAAAAAGTTATCACAAAAAATTATAAGATCTATAAAAATTAAGTCTATAATTCGAGCTTAAATAACACATTGTATTATGAATATTACATGTGGAACAATACAATTATAGACTTTGTTTCATTTCATAAGTAGGGAGAGGTGTGAGGTAGACCTCGTTTCACATGGAAAGGGGTGGTGGCAGAGGAAGGGCTTATTGTTAGTGGGAGCGTCTCAAACGGATACAGTGCAATTGGATACAGCCACTCACATCGGCTGATTCCTAGGTATTTCCTGCTGTACCACCAATCAGAAAATTTTATATTAAAACCGCCAATCAACGATGTGTCCGAATGGGCCTCACCCTTGTTAGTCCTTTCCCCTGCACTCCTATCTCGAAAAAATTCTAATCCAACCTAAACCAAATTTTATATCTAAATCAGAAATTGTTTCGCATGAAAGTCAAAAACCTATGTAGCACAAATGTAAACCTTATTTTGCTCTGTGAGCAGGAGAAGGTGTAGAGTGAACCTTGTCTATTTTGCATTATTTCATACAAGTTTTTAACTTCCGTGCAAAACAATTTCTGATTTAAAACTAAAATTTGGTTTAGATTGGATTTGGATTTTTTAGGGGCGGAGGTGCAGGGGAAGGAGCCCTTTCCTTGGCCAAGCATTTACTTAAATGTGCAAATATACACAATAAGGTATCTAAGTTAATTAAAGATAAAGTTAAACACAATATGTATCGTTAACTTTATTTGTTAATAACTTAACAAATAATGAGACAACCTGAACATATGTTACAACATATGTCAAGGTCGGGACGGGGTCCCTTATTTGATTTATCAATAGATTTATTTTAAAACTACTTTGTATTAAAAGTTCTCTAATCTTATTAGACAAGGTGTTTATTATTAGAAAAAAAACCGAAAATCTTGGAATTTTCAGAGAATTAATTTTTTATCCTTGAAAATCATGGATAAAATTTTGTTGATATTCAGGAAAATCTTTGGAATTTTGCTTTTAAATTTAAATTCTGTCTTTTCAGGCAACATTGTTTCTTTGATCATTTTTCTTAATAATGCAAAATTGATTAGCAATAAATATGGTATACACATCCACATACATAGTCTTGTACGATTCGCAAATTTTTATTAAAAAAATTATTGACAATAGAAGATAACATATCTTTCTAATTGATATTGTTTTTAATCACCTTTCGAATTATTTAATTTAATATCTATTCAAAACTTAAGTGGCTTTTCTTTGTGATTGTAAGATTAAAGAATGTTAAAAGATATAATATAAAAGATTTATTTTAAAACTGCATTAAAAAATTTTCTATTATTTGGAATTTTGAACAAAATTCCTAGACAATTCGGAAATTCTCAAAGAGAACTCATAAAATTTGAGTAAAAACTGTAATATAAGTCGTTGGTTTTTCATATTGCACTCAAATATATTTTTCCGTATTTTTAGATTGTGCCAGGCTGAAATTGCAAAGAGGACTTTACACTTGGCTAGAAATTTGTTGTTGCTGCAGAAGAACGAACAAAGATCCGTCACAAAACTGTTAGTCCGTCTGATATCTCAGCTACCCTTACCGGAGGATTATGCGCAACAAGAGCTGCGACCTATCGTTAATATGCGCGTAGCAGAAGTAATACCGTAGTGTAAATGTGAAATAATACGCACACACACACACACACACACACACACACACACACACACACATATACACACACACACACAAAAGTTAATATCGGTCGTGTAGTTGTAAAGTTCTTATATTAACAAAGAATCCCATTTTTGTCTTTTCCCATACATGCGCCTGCAGCCGTAATTTCACGTGGGAAGTAAGCCTGAGATTTTTCGAGGGATTTTTCCTGATATAGTATATACGAACAGCAGTAATAGCAAATCGCGCAATTTATACAGTAGATTTGTAAAGCAGAAAATTATATAAGCACTTAGCAAAATATATCGATGTGTGATACTATTTAAGTCTTTCTTACATTTTTTATCGATTCACGCACAAAATTATCTCGTGACATAGGGAACGTATGTGACTGACTGTATGAAGATATACAGGGTGTTCGAACTCTTTAAATATCTTGGAAAAATAAGCATTTCTGAAAAAAATATTTCAATACAAAAGTTGTAGGGTTTTAAATGACGCATTACGTAATAATATTAATATGACCTGAAATGACGTCATCACACACACAAGGCCACGTGAAAGTCACTTTTAATGTCTTAAATAGAAATCCCCATTTTCTATTTCATAATCTTGTTGCTTAGTTCATAAGAGTTTTTAAAAACACTATAATAAAATATTTTTTCATCAAGTATTTTTTTAATTAAAAGGTTTGAAAATTATAGTATTGCTGGCATTAGCATTACTCATGTATCACGTTGAGATTACCCAGTCGGTAAGGTTTACACCTTTTTAGTGTGTGTCAGCAGAGAAAAGGACTCCACGGTTTGTCACTTCCGCGGTTTAATGATTTCAAATCTTTTCTTCACGCGCGCGCGCGATACACGTACGCACACGCACGTACACACACATGCACACACATACAAAGGTGTAAATCCGACCGGGCAATTGATAACTCTTGTATTTATTTTATATGTATATACACACACGCACACGTACGTACGTACGTACGTACGTACGTATGTATGTATGTATGTATGTATGTATGTATGTATGTATGTATGTATGTATGTATCTATGTATCTATGTATGTATACCTTAATTACGAAATGAGAATGTCACAAGCAAAGTGGTTGACTTCTGAAATTTTTTTCGAATAAATTTACTCCAGTACTTTATACATCGTAAATTATGCTAAATATTAAAAAAAATTTTAATATTATTTTCATCACAATATTTTTTGTCATAGAGGTGTATGAATGAAAACTGAAAATATGAAAAAAAATCTTGACTAATTAATAATTTTTTTCTCTAATACAAGAATATAAACATAGGATAACTAATGTGAACAAAAGAAGAAAAAATTACCTTCATGTATAAAAATCTGTTGCTGTTAATAAAAAAAAGAATTATTTCATATTATTATAGATATAGTACTTGCACTGAGACATAAATAGTTTATAAAATTATTTTAAAATGATATTAAATATGAAAAATAAGTAAATCTTAACGCTCGAGATTTTTTTTACATTTCACAAAAAGTTAAGCGTAAGAAAAACTTTTAATAATTTTGAAAAATTTATGTGAATCAAACATATAAAGCGAGTTTTTAAATTCATCGATTGATCAATTACATTATGAGCAATTACAAAGCTGCATTTGTTCATAATGCAATTAATCAATTTAAAAAATTCGCCTGTTTATTTTTTGTTTTCTTTTTTTCCGTGAGCGTAGCGCAGTTCGAGTTTGGCGTGACTTAATATGGCTACCATCAAACAATCATGTTCGGAATGATCTATTTCCGCAACTATAAAAACAATATTTTGCTCGTTAATATATTTCTATTTACTATCCTGCTACATTTTTCAATAAATATCTCTTAAGGCTCCTGCCGCCTCAGCTAAGAACTCCGCGTTGACGGTAGCGACATTCCGTCGCGGACAAAATTAAAACTAATAGACAATGAAAAGCGACGTGTTGACGACAAAATTTTGTCGTACGTGCTATTTCGTTATTAAGTGTGAAAATGGGACTTGTCTCGTATTTATGAAGTTCGTAAAAATGGATCAAGACTAAAGACATCTTCGAATTTTATACATAAAAGCATATTTCTCCCTGTTTTCAGCAGCTGTCAAACCGCATGTTTTCCTGCCTGAATAGGCTTGACTTTACGGGCCTTTCACGACTATTTACTGACTGTTAGGCGGAAAAAAGATAATCTTGACCCATTTTTACAAGTGTTTTAAAGCCATCTGATTAGTCTGTTTTATCCAAATTGGCTTTATTTACAAATGGGACGTGCGACAAAATTACGTGTCGTTTCACGCAATTTCACTTCTGACGTCACAACTTCAATATGGCCGCGGCGAATAGAGAGGAGCCTTAAACAAAAAAATTTTAAGAAATGAATACATATGGTTCAAAGTGCATAGCTTACTTCTTTCCAATTGCTTTACTACATCTTTATGATTTAAATTGTAGTAATTATTTACTTCGAAGCCAAGATTTTTCAGTATGATGATTAAGTTTTCACAATCGACGTTTGTGCCACAGCGAGTTATTTTAACAATAAGTTATGTTAATATTACTATGTAGTGCGTTACTTAAAACTTTATAATTTTTGTATGAAACTTTTTTTTCAAAAATGCTTATTTTTCGAGATATTTAAGGAGCTTTTCTAACACTCTGTATTCTGTATAGTCAAATGTAATTAATCGGTCGAGAAGAAATGTGAACGACAAATGATTCTGTGCTACGTGTGTGTATGGAGAAATATTTCTATTATATATATCGTCGATTTTTTCTTATACTACTTGTATTGTCGCGCCTGTGGACTTGTCATATTAGGTATCTTTTAGAATATATTACGTAGACACATGAAAAGCGGCAACTTGTATGTATTATATGATGTACTCGTCATATAATATGTATATAATCACTACGTTTTCATATTTCGATTTGTCTTTTCGAATGTTATTCTTTTCGCATTAATATTAATTACGAGAGATTTTGTTAAAGAGTAACGATTGTAATTATTGCGCGAGTGTAAATTGCATGTAACGGATTTGTATATTACGCTAAAAATTGGACGTGCTCGGAGAAATGTACTCCGTAAAAACTTAATATAGTGTTGCGTGCATAATAGTTTTCCATTATTGAATAATAGAATAGAACCTTCTATAAGAGGAAAGAAGGAAATTCAATTACAGTTACGAGAAATAGTAAAAGATACATGTTATGTGTAAGGAATATTTGTATAAATAAAATCAAGTTTTCACTCTTTTAAAATTGAAATAAATAAATAAGATATTTATGATTTCTGCATAATTGTAAACGAAAGTATAAGTAAAATACAAATATAAATAAATATATGAATTCTCTATCTTATGTCCGATATTTTTCAGCGATTTATTCAAAAACTTTTTGATCTGCTTCTCTTTACAGTTTTGCAATCTCGTAAGTGATTTCCTGTCAATTTTAGAGTTTCAGTGCAGATAGGAATTTATAAAATATATATGAGAAATTTATAAAACACACTGGAAAAATGTATGCAGTTTTCCTCTACAAGATTGAGTATAATAATAGTTAAAAAGTTAAAAGTTCAATAACTTTTAAATTAATTGCAAAGAGATAATTTTTAAGTAATTACTTTAAACCAAACTTTAACTTATTAAGTTTTTTTATAAATTGAATATTTACTTATGTAAAAGAAAAAAGTACATTCTCATATGTATAAAGAGCATGTCATATAAAAACCCTTTGTGAATTAGAATGTTGTAATTTTTGAAATTAAATTACTCTAAATAGAGCAAAATAATTACAACAAGGACCAAATATTAATATTTAATTTGTAAATTAACTCTGTGGTCACACCAGAGGTAAAACAATCTCGGCGCATTTAACTGGTTGCCGTATTCAGTTTTTGTTCTTTGAAGTAAAAAAAATTATTGAATATATTTTAAATATTATAAAGTATAGAAATACAGCGGCTTTGTAAATATTTTAATTATAATATTTAAAAAAACAAAAGTAAACATTTATGAAAAATAATTATACTTAAAAAATCATAATTCAATAAATCAATTCTTTATTTTTTAATTTTTTTTTATAAAAATGTATGACTACACTTAAAATGTATAAATATATAACACTTAAAAAAATAGTAAAATAGTTCATGTTTTAAGAAAGGTATATATTTATTCAGTACAAAAATATGATTATTATACCAATTTTTACTTGAATTATCATTATAATTATGAAATAATATATAAACAATAGAAAAATCAAATTTAAATGTAATAGAGCCTTAAATTTTGTTTGGGATTCAGTCAACCAGAGGTTAATTTACAAATAAAATATTAAATATATTTAATCTAGTGTAATTGTTTTGTTATTTAGAGTAATCTATTTTTAAAAATTACAATAATCTAATTTAATATACATATAATGTTTTTCAAAATTAACTTTTAACTTAATTTAATCTTAAGGCTTTTCAGCCGAAAACTTTGCGTTGACGGTGGCGACGTAATATCGCGGAAAAAATTAGAACTAATAGGCGTGAAACGTGACATGTTGATGAAATTTTGACTTGTATGTCATTTCATTATTATGTGTTTTATTGTGAAAATATGACTTGTCTCGTATTTACCAAATTCATAAAAATGGGTCGCAATTATAGTTATCTTTAAATTTTATATGTAAAAACATTTTTCACTCTTTTCAACAGCTGTCCATGTGTTTCTCTACCTGAATAGGCTTCACTTCATGTGCTTTTTACTATTTACTGAATGACTATTAAGTGGAAAAAGAAGAGTCCTTTGAAGCCCATTTTTACAAGTGTTAAAGTAATCTCATAACTTTATGTTATCCAAATTCTCTTTATTTACAAATGCCAAACAAATGTCAAACTTCAGCCTAACCGTATGTTTCCTGTTTGAATAGAGACTTGATTTCTCATACTTTTTACGACTATTTACTGACTGTCAGGGGAAAAAAGGATAGTCGAGGCCCATTTTTACAAGTGTTTTAAAACGATCTTATTATTTTATTTTATTAAACTTTTTTTTATTTACACACATTTATGTCAAACTTTTACGTGTTATTTCTCGCTTATGACGTCAGACTTCAATATGACCGCGAGGAATCAGAATCCCTTAACGCAACATTTAACTAACGAAGGAAACGATCCGAGGTGTCCCCCTCCGATTTTAACGAGCCTTTATTATGTTATTGTACAGATAAAAATAAGGGACACGTATTTTTTTATACGTGCCCGTTTTCACTTTTAGGGGGTGAAACACCGCTTTGAAGAAAATCGGATTTTTTCTTTCGAAGCATATATCGTCGAAACTGTAAGAGATAGAGAAAAATGTTCTAATTGAAAGTTAAATGGCTTGAAGAGTACTTTATAACAGTGATAAAAAAATTAAAAAAAATTTTTTTATACTTTCCCCCACCACTTACCTATTTTTTTTAATTTTTATTTCTTTTTATAAGCAAAATAAAGCTTATTACGAATTCAATGGTATATGATAAAGTTATGTTGCGACATTTCCATTTTCCAAAAATAATTAAAAACCACTTCATAACGCATGGTCACCATAAAAGTGAAAACGGGCACGTATAAAAAAATACGTGTCCCGTATTTTTATTTGTACAATAACATATTAAAGGCTCGTCAAAATCGGAGGGGGACACCTCGGATTGTTTCCTTGTGAATCACAGTCTTTCGCTTGTATAATTAACGTAACTAATTTTTATAAACCATTAATTTTAATTTATTTTAATTATAACAAAGTGTTGACTTATTCAATCTTATCTCTTTGTATCTGAGGAACATTTTTCAATCTTATAATTATTGAATTTAAACGCGAATGTTATCGCGTTTACATCTCATTTGTGCGCGAATATAAATAAAAGATAAAATTCATTCGATTTTCATTCTGTCGCGCGATCTAAAAAAGTAACGCATTAAAATGACCGAGATATCGCAAAAAAATGAAAGTTAACATTAAAATCATAATAAATCAAGTTTTTCATAATTAACCCTTAAATGCATGCAAGTGGATCGGAGAGACTCCATATAATGCTTCGAACGCTTGCTGTGTGAAGACGGAATGAGATAGGAGGTTATTCGGACTAGGGGGTAAAAAAGTTTGAAATCTTCCTCTTTTGAATGATATGGTTGATCAACTTTATTGGTCAACTAGAATTCGAACGGCATGGCAGCAAAGTTTTGTTGGGGTCTGTGGGACCACCATTGTGTGTGAGCGAAACTTTTTTGTGAGTAATCTAAGAAAGTCGGACAAAATACGTTCGAACAGGTCCATTCGCGTATGTTATTCGCATATACTCTCTCTAAAGTTAGAATACTATATAGTGCGGTGGAAAAGGGGACTTCTCAAAAATATATCATGAAACAGATCAATTTTCAATTTTAGACACCTTGAGTTAATCAAAAATATCTCATATTCGCCTTGTTACATAAGTATATTTTTTATTAGAAATGACAATGGTATAGTTTTTTTTGAAAGTATGACTCTTAGCTTTAAAACGCCGTATTGTAAAGTCCTTAAAAGTTTTTTGTTGCAAAGATATGATTTTTTAAAGAAAAAGTGGATTTTTGAACAATTTTTCATTTTTGCTGATATATAATGATTTTTCCTTTACAACTTCACAATAAATCCTTTTACGGCAATGCTGATTATGCAGTCATATTTCTGAGATTCTGAACTTTTATTTGGAAAAAAAAATTGTTGAAAAATATTGATTGTAATCAAAGTTGTAGCTTCTCAAAGTTGAAAAAGTCTCCCAGACCCGAAAATGTGTTTCCGTATTTTACAGAATCGATGTGTTTAAGGGTTAAGACTGTAAACATCTTACTGCATAAAAATGATTATAGCAAGTTAGCAGAATTAGTATTTGTTTATTTACTGGAAATATTAAACAATATGTAACACGTTCGTTGCTACACGCGTGATGAGGCTCCTTCGTAAGTAGCCAGTCACGCACCAGCGCATGATGGATCTATGTTTAGTTAAAGCGAACAAGCTAGTCGGGCTTTGAATGTGAAACTATACAATGTAAATATTACATAGAGGTATTGTTTTGTATTATTTAGTGTTTGATTCACATTTTTTGAATTTTTTTTGCAGATGGTAAATATAAGTGAAAGATATCTGTGTCCTTGGTAGATCCTTCTAAAATGAAGAAATAAATATAACACTAAGAAACCATTAACGAAAGCTAAGATATTGAAGTTATTGAATGATATGATGATCTGATATGAGAAACTTTACTTGTACTAAACGAGAAGAACTATTAGTTTCTCCTGGGAAAAAATTCTCTAGATTATTTCTTACATATTCTTTTGGACTTGTTGCAGTTGATTATCATTCAAACGAACATGTATGCCGTTATATTTTTTTGAGGACTACAGGCGCGAATAACTAAATGGAATAATGTTATGAAAGAAAAATTGCTCAAATTTATTGGTTTACTTTTGCATATGAGACACATGCATATAAAAATGAACTGAATCCAGAAAACATTATAGAAAACAAGATCCTCTACATAAAATAAACATTTTCCCTGCAGTAATAAGCAGCAAGCACTTCCTATTTATTGCGTGCACTTCATTTCTCACAATGAAGCATATCCTTAGGACAGATTGCATGAAGTACGACCCATTATAAATCATTTCAATTAAAGAATGTGCGACACTTACTATCCTCTGGTCAAGAACTCAGTTTGGATGAGGATATAGTTCTTTGCTGAGGATAGTTATAATTCCGTCAGTATATTCCGAATAAAAAGCATAAGTACGGAAATCAAGTTATATATGTTTATACAGATCCGAAAGGATTTGTTGTGAAAATGGCAATAAATACAGAAGCACTGGGTGATACAGGGAAGAACATACAAGTAAGAGAGTTACCATTGATCTTCTAAGTGAAAAATGAAATACATGCTACAATTATTAGGAACAATTAGGAAATTAGCTTTAACGTTCCTCGATGTATTTATTAATTAAATTTTGCGCTGAAGATGGCTCAAAATTAGAGCCGAAACGTTCGACTTCGATTTTAACTTTTTTGTAATTAAATTCACTTGAGAAATCTATGTGATTTTTGTAATCATTTTTCGATTTCCTTTGCGCACTGTTAACCGCGCTTGACTCGTACCTGCCGCTACTTACCTTTATGTTTACATGCTACAATGTCTTCATAGATAATTTCTTAACTGTTATAATTTAACAAACTGTTACTTAAAGTTGAAACATTGCACGAATACTCTTGGATTATGTAGAAAAAATTGTCCAGAACAAGTGAAATTTGCTAACTAAAGAAAGGTGAGATGATTGGAAAGTATGCAAGTAGGGTTCTAATAGGGAAATAGAAAGACAAAGAGGGAGATTTTTTATATTCGACTAAATTTAAAATTGAAATGATCGAAATAACCAACAGAAGGAACGGAGCAAAAAATGAACCTTGATCTATAGTGGAATACAATGAATGTATGCCTGGAATTAATCGTCAGGATCAGATACTATCCTATTACAATTGTAAAAGAAAACCATTACGCTGGAAAAAATTTTTACGTATCTATATCCTGTAGATGATGAATAATATTTACCAACTATTCAACAAATACTTGAACCGATGCTGTTCTATGATTTTCGAATTGAAGTAAAAGGTTTACTTCAACAATCTAATGCAAAAAGATAACCAAGGGAGCAACCACAGGTTGAACATGTTCTATCACAAAGAGATGTCCGAAGGAATTGAAGGAAAATTCAAAGAGCTATAAAAGGAGCTATAACAAATATTTATTGAATTTTATTCCTCTGAGCCTTGTTATAATTTTGTCTTTTTTGTCTGAATTATAGCACGAAATCATTCTCTGCCAATAGCATTATATTCGTGATGTTCCAGCAAGAATCAAACAAAAAACGAGAAATATAAATGGATAATAAACGTAAAATTTCTACACACACACACACACACAAGAATCGAACAAATCCAGAAGTTTTTAATCCTTTTCTTTTAAATGGGTTTTCAAAATATTAATCAAAAAGTTTACAGCTCAATAAACATCAAATATAATATAGATATTACATATACATATAGCATCTATATTATATTCAGTGTTTCTTGGAAACTTTCCTATACAGCACAGGAAATTCCAGCAATATAGCAGCAATATTTTCAATGTTTCTGCAATATTCTAAAATATTACAATGTTATTACAATATTATCGAAATGTTCTGTACTGTTGAGTTTGTTCGTACACCTTTTATATCCACGTCCAGAAATAGACTTATCATAATTATATAACAAATTGAAAATGAAGGTTTGAAAATGAGAAGTTTTGTTTGTTTCCCAAAAATTTATTTTTTTTCTGATTTGTTTGCTTTTACAGGAAATTCTTCAATTATAATCTACTTCGAAGGAATTATTTTCAATGATTTTTAATCGACCAGCAATACCATTCTCGTGTCGAATATATTTTAGGAATTATTATACAAATTCCAATATTCGACAATTTAGTTCGAACAGTGATTCTTCTTTTTGACGAGAAGAAGGAGAGAGAGGGAGGGAGAGAGAAAGCGCCGCTTTATTCTACAATTCGCGCGCTTAACATCGTCTCCGGTCGTGTCCGCTCGGACAAGTGTACGCGACGTTACCCTTGCGCCTCACCATAGGAAAAGCTCTCGCGCTGTCTTTATGTAAGATATAGATATATGTTAAATCAATGATACCGAGCTTGCGCTGCGTTACACTCCCGTAACGTGGCGTAAGGTCGGGACCGCTGCGTTCGCCTCTCCCCTCTGCGCGTCTTCCGCGAAATGGCGCCAGGCCTTCTCCACCTTCCGCCGCTTTTATCCACTATCCCCCACCTTTTACCCTCGCGCACCTCCCCCCTTCCCCGTCTTTCTCGCGACGTATTCCCCACTCCTTCGCCTCTTTCATCCTCCCTCGTATGCCGCCGCCCCATACAAGGGCTCCAGGCTCCACGGAGCGAGCAGCCACCGGGGGTGGCCGAGGAAGCTTCAACGAGGCTGATTTCGGCTAGCCGCCGCCGGCGTTGTCGGCGTTGTCGCTGCCGCCGCCGCTGCCACCGCCATAGAGCACGCACCACCTTCCACCAGCCTCCCCGGTTCCCTTGGGAAAAGCAGTGGAAAACAGTGTCGTAATTAGACGGGGGCATAGGTTCAAAATCAGGGACGAAGAGAGTCAGCAAATACCAACTAACAGTAATATAACATTAATGTTATAATTCCAACAATATAAATGTTATGTAATAAATGTTATACAATTACATTAACGAAAGTAAAATTGTAACATTAATGTTATGTTATTCTAATGTTTTATTTGATATTATGTTTGACAAAAAATTGTTAATGTAGCTGTTATATACATTTGTTAGATAACATTTATATTATTAAGTGTGAAATTATAACATTGATGTTATGTTACTGTTAGTTAGTATTTATTTTTAATATAGAATATCAATTATATATATTTGATACTCCACAGGCTGTTTTCAAGATTTTGAATTGTCGATTCATATTCAATTATCAACGCAGCTCTCTAAGCATTTTTTATTCCTCTCGTTTCTATTATTTCGTGCAACGAGAAGTTTCAGCAAGTTAAAATTAATCAAGAATTATTTAAGATCAATTATCGGAAAAGAACGATATCCAATCTCTACAATAATTTCAATTAGATATAACAGAGGAGAAGAAGGTATTATGGCTACTGTGAACATTATGTCTCCCTTTATTTCTGTTATTAAGGAACGAATTTTAACAATTATTAATGGAATTATTCAATTAATAGCCCGCCGTTTTTTAGTGGTGCTAATATGCCAATACACGACAATAGCTAACAATTGTTACAAGGCATTTTTACTTTTGAGCACTTCTAAACTTTTTCAAAATACAATTTAGCATTTAATTACATATATTCCCTCATTGTTTTTAAACTTGAGCACATTATCACACGGAATGTATGTACACTCGAGTGTTTTTTTGTTATTTAACTTTTTATTCAGCTGTACACATTTTGAATTACGCAGAGTTAAATAATGAATAACATGGGATTTTGTTAATATGGTTTTTTGAACGAAATTTTTATATCAAAATATTTCTTCGATAAATCGATTGTTCTAAAGGGCGATATTCAGAAACATTAGAGATATCATTTCATGTTCATTGTTTAATGTTAAATAGGGATAAAATGATATTTCTCATGATAGTTCTCATGACTGTACAGTGCATCACATGTTTATAAATCACTAAGTAATAAATATTACTTTAAGTCTAGAATCTGTTAAATAACACTTTAACGAATATAATCGTTCCAGTTTCAATATAAATGATTGATTATACACAAAATTACTCGATAAAATGAAAATGGGTGCAATATTACCCTTTTCTCCTCTATCAGTAAACATATCATGTTAACGTGAACAATGATCTTGTTGAAACGAAAGTAAAAAAAGACCCATACAGCACAGATTTTCCAGGAACGCCCGTGGGATGTCCAAAGGGCGTCTGTACGTCCTAAGAACGTCTTTGGGACATTCCCGGGATGAAGTGTGCTGTGAGGGGAGCAATTAAAATAAATATTTTCATTATGATAACTAATATAACAGCTACTTGTAATAATTTTTTGGGTACACAAAAATTATTACAAGTAGCTGTTATATTAGTTATCATAATTTTTTCTTTAGTAAACATTTTTCTTAGATTTTTTTATATAACACACGCTTTTCAGATTTTTTATATTAATTTCATCATTTTTTTAAGAAAAATTTTCAAATTTTTTGCACAAATTAGAAATTATTAGAAATATTAGGATAATTGAAAAAATTTGAATATTTTTTTAGATTTCAAATCAATATACCCAAGCAGAACAGGGAGTCATCACGATGTCAAAATGATGTCAAAATGACTTCAAAATGATCATTAAAAGTCACTTTTCGATCAATTCACTTTGATGTCATTTTGACATTATTGTGACTCGTTCTGTTTGGGTAATGTTTAAAATATTCAACAATAATAAATGAAATTAGGACCGATAATATTAAACAACGTAATTAAATAAAGACCATAATTTTTTTGATTGAAGTGGATTTTAGTGCTTAATAATATTTTGTGTGAATTTTTACAATTTCCAGTTCACGCAAACTGTGCACCGATTATTTATCGGTTTTGAAACACAGTTTTAAACCGAAATTGAAGTACGTAATATTACAAATTAAGTTGACAAGCAATTTAATTCTCAGTGTACACATTTCAAAAAAGTTCTTATCTGTACATACTGGGTATTTAACACCCGGCGTTTTCTATTGCTTATATCTTGAGTTGTAATGTATCGAGTTTAATTAATTTTTTTTTAAATCAATCGTTTAAAGATTGAAAAAAAAGAATTTTTCGGTTAAAAAATTGGAAAGGTTATAGCATAAAAGATATTTTACGATAAGTAAAATGTGATCGCAAAATAACGTGTAAAAAAAGATTTAAAAAAAAAATTCATATTTTTGTTAAAAATAAATGATAAAGCGCAACATTTATTTTTGGATAAAGTGATGAGTTTTTTTTAATAAGAAACAAATGATTTAACAATTCCAAAAATATTTTTTAAACTAAACAAACAATTTTATAAATACGTCCACTTAATTAGTGCTAAATCAGTCCGCTTATTAGTGATAAATCAATAGCTAATGAGTTAAACTTTAAGAAACCAAGGATGGTTTTATGATCTGTTCCAAAAATGTTATTTTTTTTTGCGAAATGAAAATGAGTGATTTTTCAGTTTTACTGAAACTAATCATATTGCCGAAAATCTTTGAATTTTGATAGAAATGAATGAGAAAAAGTGCTCTTGTTTTATTCTATGGTAAATATTTACAATAACAATAATCTTAGTATTAAATAGCATATCAAAAAATGGCGGATTGCAAAGAGAAATAGTAATATTTTTATTATTATTATTTTTTATAAATTATATTCAAACATAGATAACAAATATGAGCACATTATAAATGAAAATCATATGTTCGATTGGGAGAACACACAAATTGTAGACAGTGAAAAAAATTTTTACAAAAGACTTATATCTGAAACTATACACATAAAAGAACAAAAGAATAGCATAAATTTAAACAGGGACACTGAATTGCTTGATGGCGCTTATCATGATATTTTAAAATAACTTTCCGTTACCTCCTTCTCATAATATTTAGTCTGTGACATTGCCACCACTTTTAATATAATATCGTTCGACCTTAGCATTAGAGCGCACATCAGTCAGTTTCTAGAACTCATACAGTCTAGAAGTACAGATATAGTGACAGCCATACAGAATATTAACATATTCGCGAAATAATTAAACGAGGTAATCCAACTCAATATTTTAATTTTGAATTTTTATGTTTATTTTTATTTTGTTAGACTAGTTGATAGTGACGACCGTATTATTGTTGATTGACATAGGTATCAATCGTTTTAATAATTCGCGCAAAGTTGTTGACACATGATGCCGGACAAACATTTTCTCGCTGCCAAACGAGGAAGTTGGAGGTACAGCATCGGCGTTTTATTTCACATAGTTTGCGATGTATCTGTTCGGATTACTGCAATTTGACTATAATTGACGGAAGGTGCGAAACTCTTGGCACAACTAATCATTAATAGAAATAATGTTGTTAGCGTATTGGCAAAGATTAATGTAATACTCATTGCACGATTGATAAAGGTTAAGTACAGCCGAAACGTCTCGTAATATTGTAAGACTTTGTTTTATGTAAAAATAATTTCAATATATACATTCCGTCCTTTATGCTCGGTTTAATGACCTTCTTGTAATCACAAATAGAGATAAGAAATAGTTTATTAAAAGAATATTAACAATATTACATTATATGATGATATTATATTATGTTCACGATGAATGGAGCATTCGCAATAATGTTTTTGATAATGTTTTTTAAAAGTTTTATTAATTTTTATAAAATTAAGTGGACGTATTTATAAAATTGTTTAGTTTAAAAAATATCATTTTCGGAATTGTTAAATCATTTGTTTCTTATTAAAAAAACTCATCACTTTATCCAAAAATAAATGTTGCGCTTTAAACAGTCTCCAATCATGCAGTTTTTTTTCTGATATTAAAATCATAATACACTCGGCACCAAAATTAAAGGATCACCTATTCTGACTCCCAAATAGGCGAAATTCAAGAGAGTATAATATAAAAGTAAGGTAAACGGTCACTTACGAGCACTTATCTGGTCGTGTTTTAATAAAAGAACGAAATAAATTTTATTTAAATTTTAATTTACCAATAAAGGACTCCGAAGTTATGATTTCACTCGATGTAACATCGTTGTTCACAAACGTTCCGTTAGATCTTGCATTAAATGGCATCATAAAAAGAGATTTATCTCTTGTTCCACCTCCATACCACTGAACGAATTTATTCATGCGGTAGAATTTATTCTGTCGTCCACCTTCTTTACGTTTAATGGGAAACTTTACAAACAAACCCATGGTACCCCCATGGGCTCCCCACTATCATTGCTGATATCGTCATGCAGGATCTTGAGGAACATATATTAAACACTCTAGACGTCAGACCGTCTATATATTACCGATATGTGGATGACATTCTACTTATTGCTCCTGCGGGTGACATCGATAATATTTTGGAAAAATTTAATAGTTACCACGACAGACTTAAGTTTACGATTGAACGAGAGAATAACCGTTGTCTAAGCTTCTTGGACCTTTTGTTAAAAGTAAGAAACGGAAAAATTTTAATTGATTGGTTTTAAAAAGAAACATTCTCGGGCCGTTATCTCTCTTACTTTTCTAACCACCCGGAAAGTCATAAGATTGACGTGATATTTGGCCTAGTAGATCGTGCAGTGTTTCTATCACATCCCATGTTTCACGAAAAAAATCTGAGGTTGGTTATCAATACTTTGTTGGACAATGGCTATCTTCTCAAAACTATTTTTGTAAATATAAATCGTAGACTGAAAAACATACTGGCTAATTTCCAAATGTTAAATAATGTAGTGATCAACGAAGAACAGAAAAATGAGAATAAAAAGAACTTCATTGTTCTCCCTTATGACGGTCCAATTGTGAAGTGTCTCTCTACCGTGATTGACAAATCGGTAACTCTGATTGGTTACCGATGTCTAAAGAAACTAAACAATCTAATCAAGGTACAAAAAGACACTAATCCGTTATTATCTAATACAGGCGTTGTGTATAAGATTGAATGTAAAGACTGTACGTTGGACAAACAAAACGGAAATTAAGAACTCGCTTAAAAGAACATAAGAGCAATATAAAATTAGACCGAGATAGACATTCTGTAATCACGCGCGGAACACATTATTTCTTTCGACCACGAAATAGATTGGGACAATGTTAAAATTCTAGATTCGGAAAATAGGTATCATAAGAGACTTATTTCCGAAATGATTTCAATCAAAGAACAAGAAAATGGATTAAATTGTATCAAGGATACAGAGTTACTTTATAGCTCATATCATATCATCTTAAAGGAACTTATTCGTTTGTAAATACTAAGACCTATTCTCCTGTATGTCAAAGTCTTACCTACTCTATTACTCTAGATAACAAATTTTATTTCTACCTCTCTATTTATTATATGGTTTACATTTTTAATTAATTAATTTATTTTTTATTATTTTATCTCCATTTTTAGTTAACTTTATAGCATATTCTTAACTTTTAACGCATTTTTCCTTGTTATTCATTTTGTTGTTTATTATTTATTATTATCTTTTAATTAGTTCTAATTTTCTCACCTCACATTATTTAGACTTCATTGGGTGATGATTGATTTGATCCACTTTGACGAAAACTGAACAGACCTTTGTATCCACATGTATCTGTACGATATATAAACATGATTCTCGAATGTCATCCTCAGGAGTCAGTTACTAACGCACAGTGACAACACTACTCACTCTGGATTATAATATCTATTTAAAATTTTTGACTCGTCTTTATCACAATTTTCATTACGTTCAAGGGATTATCACTGTAAGTTTTTACACATTTGTTATCGGACTACCTACATATCGTTCTTGTATAATATAATCTTATTCACAGATTGACCTTAAAATAGTATTGAACTGAACTCATTTCGACTCGACGATTTTCTCGCATCGGAACGATGAATTACGTTATGAAGTTGTACACTGACCGATCGTTTACTCTGCGGAAGGGGATGACTTTCCAAAATGGACTAAGTGATCCCACACCAAGTTCACTATTGTTTACTTAATTCAGATATTGCTAAAAGGTTGCATTTCGTTAGATATCATAATAAATTTTGGCTGATGTGAGACGTAGCACTTGGTATATTCATTAGATATGTTCCTTCGGATTACTACTTGTTCCGATCGATGCAATTAGGGCAATTCCGATTTTTTATTTCTTTCTTTATTCCTGTTCTCGTTGTTTTTACATTTTTTTATAATTGTGCACAAAATTATGTATTCTCAGTACTTCATATTTATGTTATTCAATACTTAGTATTTTATCTAATAATAAAAATGTCTTTACTGTTAACCGATCAAATTTTATTAAAAAATTGTCAAAAATTATCAAACGAATAAATTACAGTATATTAATATTTTATATGCGTTATTTAGTTTAAAAATTGAAAATAAAAATAAAATAATAATGTAATAAACGCAGTATCTGTAGAGTACAAAGTGATTATGTTCATTATGATCATTTGATTTAATTTCTTATGGAGGTAAACAGAATATCTCGGAATTATATATAGGCTGTTATTACGTGCTCCATAATAATTAGCTGTAAAGTTATGAATTCATGTAAAGTGGGGAAACTCTCTATTTTAGGTTTTCATGGAAACGATAACCAGATTAACTATCTGGCAATGAGTCGATGTTACTTTGTTTGTTTAACCCGTGGTGTTGATGTTTAATATAAATTATCTCAGATACCGATCTTTTTACCGGAGAAGGCTTATATTTTCAAATACATTAATCCAATCAAATTCATCATATTTTCGATTCTGTGGATGGAAATCCAGAAGGCAAATCTGTAATTTTTTGAATATCATTCTTGTGTTCCTTAATTCTAGTTTTTAACTGCTTTTTCGTTTGGTCCACATATGTCGCGTCACAATCTTGTAGTTAATTTTGTACATCACATCACACTCTGTGACATCGGATTCAAACGGTCTTTCTTATTTTTAATAAATTTGCCCAGAGAATATGTTACGGTGAAAGATAATCTAACTTTGAAATTTTTAATAATTTTCTTAACCTTTCCAAGATATTCTTTGTACATACAATAATATTGTAAAATAGATAATTTCTTCTTCATTCGAACCAGAAGATCTTTTTTTCTTCGAATCATCTGTCAGATTTTATCGGGCTAAAATATATTTTATGAAATGTTCGTAAAACCTTGTTTTGTGGCACTTATTTGTGTGTAAAATCTACGAAAGATCATTAATTTATATTTTTTTATAAATAAAAGTGCCTTACATGAAATTAATTGTTAATATTCCGTGATTTCCCTGTTATTCCACAAACGTATCTTTTCTTCCTTCTTCAGTATAAATTGTAAATTACATTCATTCTATATATCTATATACTCGAAATTTTACTTATAGGGTGATTGGTAGAATTCTGTAGCTAATAAAGCGTTTGTTAGGATTGTGTCGCATTAATATTTATTCACAAGGAATGTTCGCGAAGTGTCCGCCACAGATTTAGACGAGCTTTTAATATGTGGCAGTACAGATAAAAATAGGGGAAACGTATTTTTTTATACGTGCCCAATTTCACTTTTAGGGGGTGAAACACCCCTTTGAAAAAATCGGTTTTTTTCTTTCGAAGCGTATATCGTCGAAACTATAAGAGATAGAGAAAAATATTCTAATTGAAAGTTAAATGAAGAGTATTTTATAACAGTGATTTAAAAAAAATTTTTTTTCATTTTTTTATAATTTCCTTCACTACTTATGTTTTTTTGAAAATTTTTATTTTTTTTATAAGAAAAATAAAACTTGTTTTATTACAAATTCAACAATTTATGATAAAGTTATGTTCCGACATTCCCATTTTCCAAAAATAATTAACGTCTCTACACGCATGATACGCGCACCAGTGCGCTTGATTTTTTACAATAAAACGGATTCTTCTCATGCGGCATTGACTACGCGAGAGAGCATTGAAGACAAATTAGTACAGTACAATGAATGTTGAAATAAGAGTTCTATAATAATAATAATAATAGTAATAATAAAATAATAGTGACTTTTTAAATCACTAATATCAGTCAAATTTTTTTGACGAGTAATTATTATAGCAATGATCACTTGCGCGTTGTATAAAAAATCTCTAGGTTTGCAACATTTTTTTCACGATCATCATCTTTGTTATAACTTTGAACCATAAATTGTATGAACATTATTTGTATCTTTATTCATGTAATTTCATTACATTAATGTATTATTACAAAATTCTTTTTAACTAATAAAAAGATTTAATATAATGTTTATCTATGATTTAATAGAATAAATTTCTGTAAATGTTAAATTTTTCCATTCTTATTATTTTCCTTGTCTTTAAAAAAAAATTTTATATAAATTAATAAAAACAAATTTTTCAAAAGAAAGAAAGTTGACACGAATGACTTCTATTCTTTGTAAAACAAGTTATGAAAAAGTTATGAAAGAAGTTCTAAAACAAGTTATTGAAAACAAGTTTGGAATAAATAATAATTTTTTCTTCATAATTCGTCTTTTATTGTTGAAAGTATTCCGTACATACTGTGACATATCGTCAAAAAAATTTGACTGATTTTAGCGATTTAAAAAGTCATTATTATTTTATTATTATTATTATTATTATAAAACTCTTATTTCAACATTCATTGTACTGTACTGATTTGTCTTCAATGTTCTCTCGCGTAGTCAACGCCGTATGAGACGAATCCGTTTTATTGTAAAAGTTCAAGCGCACGGGTATCATGTGTGTAGAGACGGTTTTGATTATTTTTGTAAAATGGGAATGTTGGAACATAACTTTATCATACATTGTTGAATTCATAATAAAACAAGCTTTAATTCTCTTATAAAAATTTTCAAAAAAACAAGTATTAAAAAGGAAAGTATTAAAAAATAAAAAAAATTTTAAACCACTGTTATAAAGTACTCTTCAAGCCATTTAACTTTCAATTAGAACATTTTTCTCTATCTCTTATAGTTTCGACGATATACGCTTAAAAAAAAACCGATTTTCTTCAAAGGGGTGTTTCACCCCCTAAAAGTGAGATTGGGCACGTATAAAAAAATACGCGTCCCTTATTTTTATCTGTACTATAACAAATTAAAAGCTCGTCTAAATCTGAGGCGGATACTTCGCGAACGTTCCTTGTCGGTTATTGTCAAAAAACAAATTGGTATTCCACAACCTCTTCCTTTCCTCTATATTATTATACGTCATCTAGTTTAAAAATTGAAAATAAAAATAGGTAGTAAAAAATAAAATAATAATGTAATAAACGCCGTACCTGTAGGAAAACGCAGATTTTTCACAGATTTTTCAGTTTTGACATTCTTGCCATATTGAATCAACCATTTTGAGTTTGTCAACTTTAACATCGGATCGTATTCAACAACCTAAAATCCTCAAGTTGTTGAAATAAATATAATTGAAAGCTTGAAAGTTGGTAAATTGACATTGATCGATTCGCAACTTTCCACAATTTACCCAATATTTAACCATACCTTTTATAATAATCAATTCAATCATACCTTTTATTATAATCATAACCGACCCCAAAAATTCCTTTTGAGAGTTGGAAGTCCTAATTAAATATATACTTAATGTTGATTACAGTCGAACCTCTGCAGCATGTCATATTTCATAGTTATAATGACAAAATACATAAAAATAGTCCCTTTTTGCAAATTTAATTGCAATTTTCTTAATATTGTGATATGATGGAGTAATTTGAATAGCGGATTCGTATTCAGTAGCCAAAAAACTATAAAAGAAATAGCTGGTTTTGTTCCGGGGGTTTTTTGTGCTACTGTGTAATCAGTGATCTAAACACTGCTAAAAATATGAGTGTATAAAAAATAATTCTTGACATAAGAATTTATCCGCCACATTGGATCCACCACTTAAAATTTTTAACATTTGATTTTAGATTCGTAATTAGCGACCCAAAGAACATATAGGGAAAGGTGAGGTAAAACGAAGTGGTTAAATGGTTTGATGATGAATAAGAGCTACGTTTTCGTAATCAACGAATCATCTTTACTTCTTAAATATTCATTGGATATCAGTCTTAAAATATAACTATCGTTAAATAAAATTCTTCTGAAAATTGTAAACTTTATTTTAAAAAAATTTAAAAAAGGTATTTCTCTTCATCTTGGCCCATGAGTGAGGTAATTGGATATTTCTGTGTACTCTATGTGTTTGAAGCGCAAATCGAAATGAACTCATTGTGTCGAATGTCTCAGATTCATGTATACAATCGAAGGATTAATGTTTCTTTTGTCGATTTATGCATTTTATCTTGGTTGTGTTATTTTGCATATTACAACGATTTATTTCCTTTAGCAGACGAGCTTTCTTTTCAACTCGTTTGCCAACTGAAACACGGAATGATATTTAAATTATTATATTTAAGTGAAGTTATCAGACATAGGTTTGTTCAGGTGACACGCGATTATCCACATTGTTAATTAGCTATTTAAAGAGAAAAATTGCGCTATGAGTGGCTGTGGTCAATTGCCAGACATCTTGCCTCTTCTCGTCTAATCAAAATCTGTGATATCAATAATTTTCTAAACACTTTACAAAAGTGGAAAATAACATTCTTTCCTTATAGGGGAAGGTGGGGTAAGACAGGGCAGTTAAGCTTTGAGAATGATTAAAATCTAGGTTTTCATAATTAACGAGTCATATTTTTTATTTTTTAATAATCTTTAGACATTTGTCTTACATAATAATTATCATTAAAATAACATTTTAAAGTATTATAGAATGTATTTAATAAAAACCAAAAAGAGGCATTTCTCCCCATCTTGCCCGTCGGGTCGGGTAAGATAGGGTATCCCCTCGTTAATGTCTTTCCAGTGATTTATACACCTTACCGATTTTATTGCTTTGCAGATTACGATTTAGACTCTCGGAAGTTTTTCTTCAGTCAACCGACGAATTATGCAATAACAATAGTAGCGAGATTAATAGATGTAAGTCGATATATTGATATCACTCGATAGTGCATATTATCGCCGTCTATGATTAGCTGTCCGATGAAAAATACTGTGCTGTGAATGGCTGTGGTCAATAACGATATAAGTATACACTCGTGTTGCACGCAGTTACACTACTTTATTTTATTCCCTTCTTGCCCGCTGTCGTCTAATCGAAATGATACCAATAATATTCCAAACACTGTTTACAAAAGTAGAAAATAACACTCTTACCTTACAGCCCATTAAATTTTGTCTCAGAAACGCATACATTCACAAGAGAACTACTAAAATTTAATACTAATGTCATGCATGAAGAAATGAGATAAAGTTATAAGGAAATCGCAAAAAAGTATAAATTATAATCCATCTCAATAACGCAGCTGTCTATTTCGCTGACTCGTAGGTAACTTTCAATTGAGGAGCCGTATCTAACACATATGCTTGTTTGTGATTTCTGCATTCGAATCGCGCGATACAGGGGATACCCCATCTTCCCTCCCTTCCCTTTCTTGCCCCACCTTCCCCTATTAGCCTATTAAATTTTGTCTCAGAAACACATGCATTCACAAGGGAACTACTATAATTTAATACTAAAGTTACAAGTGGAAAAATGAGATAAGATCATAAGAAAATCGTAAAAAATGTAAATTATGGTTTAACTTAATGACGTAGCAATCTACTTCGCTGGTTCATGGGTAACTTTCAACGACCGAGGAGTCATATCTAACGCATATGCTTGATTATGATTCCTGCATTCGAATTACGCGATACCGGGGATACTCCGTTTTACTCTGCTACCCTGTCTTATCCCACCTTCCCTCTCCCCCACCCCGTATGAAAAGGAACTATTGAAATGTCATGTATAGTATTATGGGACATTACTATTCATTACTATTGGAAACATGAATAGTTTACTATTCAATTACTATTCAGTTACTATTCAAAACAAATAATTACTATTCAGAACTATTCACCAATAGTCATAGTCATGTAGTATTATGGGACATTACTATTCACACACGTAGTTGTCAGTAGTTATTATTCAAGTAACTATAGAAATTGAATAGTAACTATTAGATATATGAATAGTTCTCAATAGTTCCTTTCCATATGGGCCTAAATACAAATTTTCATAAAAATCCTTCCTCAATAAAATTCTCAGTAGAAAACATGTGGCACTGGAAGGGTTAATACGCATTTTAAAACATTAGAAAAGGTGAGAGAAAGCATCGATGCATTGCGTCAAAACCCCTATCTTTTTTCCAAAGAAGATCTGCCAGTTTCTTTAAAGATAAAACAAAATCAATGACGAATATTTTAAGAATTAAAAGGTATATGATTTTCCTATTTAAACGATAAATTTATTTAAAAAAGGCACAGAATTAATTTTTACATATGCGCGCGCATATACGAATGTACGCACGCACACACGCATGCACATACACAAAGTGAGTAAAAGAGTTATTTGAAAAATTATAATTTAAAAAATTAACTTTATGATAAATGCATATAAAAAAATAACTTTATGGTAAATGCATATAAAAAAATAAGTTTTCTAGTTTAAGTATGCAACTGTGAAGAAAAATACAGGAATTCCAAATTCATCAAAAAATATAATTATTCGGGCATATAAAAATTTTCAAAAAAATGCAAATAGAAAAATCGAGTATTGCAAAAAATTAGCATTATTTTATGTTTTGGTGTAAAAGTGTCTTCTCTTGGATTCAATGCTGTCGTACTCGCGACATAATACGATTCAAAAGACTGCGTCTCATTTTTGTTCTTTAAATCTAATTTTTTATGAGCAATTTTCTTTTCAAAAAAATAATTTTTAAATATATTCATTAATTTAGGATGAAAATAAAATTTTTACAATAATTTTTACAAAATTTTCACTTTTCTTAAAAAGCTTACATTGTCTACAATCCTGAGTTCCTCTGTCTGACACAAAAGTAAACTCAGTGCTGCTTGTAGAAAAATTAATGATTTCGGTTACTTTATCGCACAAAGGTCTTTCTCACCACGAAGATTTTTTAGAAAAGGATAAGGAGTGAGAAGTTGAGAATTTTCGAGAAATTTCTATGGATAGAAATCGATTGGATATAAATTACCTAAATTTGTAGTAGAAAAAGAGTTAAATTTAAAATATAAATTTCTTTTAATATTATGATATGAGAAAAATTTTCACCAGGAATCCACAAAAAATTAAGGGGTCGAAAAATAAATTTTTGCACAGGACACATGAAAATCTAGTTACGGTATTGCCGGAAGCGGACCGGGGGGTGGCTCGTGTCCCTCTCGCCCCGAAATAACGTACTACCGAAATGCCACGAGCTGGCTCGCTGATCGTAG
>QKQZ01010557.1:77942-115995 GCA_003595255.1 Solenopsis fugax | reverse complement strand
TTACATATCATGAAATAATCATTATGCCTTTTACATTTCCCGCAATAATCATTTTACGTAGATACGTAATACACGATTGCACTACTTCTACATGACAAAATCAATTCAACTCACGATATTTTCGTTAATATTAACAATAAAGAACTGAAATCACAACACAATACTAATATAGCATAAAGGCACGTAACAGAGTTGTTGTGAACAAATAACCTTCACTCCTTCTATTTTTTCTGACACCTGCGGTGTAAATCCCCCCGCGGCGTAAATACCGCAGTTACCCTATATTCCATTTCAGTGGATTTTTAATGACATTTTGACACGTTCTTTGATCTTTCAATGTATCTATATTCAAAATTGTCATCATAATTCGTTGACAAGATTCAAAAGGCTGCCAATGTCGCAAATCAAAAATTAATGTGTAAATCTAAAATTGGCAAGAACGCATAACGATCGTTTCTGCAACTAGTTGTGAGTTCGTTACTCAAATAGTAGCAGTGATACTTTGACATATATGAAGTCAGTTGAGATCGATAATTACTAAATATTTCCGTCATCTGAGTTACAGTACACAGGCGCTGCGATATGTGGTGAGTACATCATATATCATGTACGCAGCACATGTAATTTACGTAATGCAGGGATGTATACTGGGTATACTCATGTCATCAGCGAAGAATATTTTCCCACGATACTTGTCTTGATAGATTACAAACTGACATTTCCGAGTTGAAATCTGTGCACTTTTTTTTCCTAGTATGCGAATTATCCTTTCTTAAAAATCTTAATCGAAACGTGAACGTTTGCTTTATTATCAAGATTCAGCTATTTTTAAATGGGGGAAATATTTGAAATTAGATCGCTGAAACTAGGATCGTTTTCTCCAAAGAAAACCCCTTCGAAACTTTTCGCGATTTTTCGGCGGTGATGAAAGACGCCTCATATGCATATATAATGTACACATAAACCGTCGCGTAGCCTTTGACCTCGTTCGATCCGGTCACGGTAGACATTCAGAAATATTGGGGTGGAACGTGCAGTCAGCGTGCAGACTCGTACTTGACGTATCCGTGTGCGGAATTGTTCGGACTTATCGAGAGGATTCGGGATTTTGGAGACACGAGTGTAACGCGAGACCCGGAGTGAGCGATCGATACCGGAAACGCATCAACTCTCTTCGCCCGACAAGCTACTGCTTGCTAATAATACTGGACGACGTTCTCGCGATCACGGTCAAGTTGATGCAAACGATAATTGGTACAGGCGAAACACGGGCTACTCGATACATGTCTTGCGCCCCGACGCGGCGTGTCGCCGTCGGTGAATTATCGGAGCGTAAATATGCATGTGCATGACAGTTGAAAGCGGATATCCCGCAAGGGAAACGCGCGGTATTTGCGCTGCAAATGGCAAAGTGAGATGACGAGTTTTCGAGGAAAGTTTCCCTTTGTCAGCGCGCGCGCGCGCACTTTTGACAGATAAGAATAAACAAAATCAATTACAAGGTATACGTGTTTCTCGCGACGATATAAGCGAATAAAATGATCGCTATCGATTGTTGCATGTTGCATTGCAGTCCGTACAGTCCGTAAAAAAAGTAGTAGTTACAATAGGAATGGAAGAGGATTTATTTATGCGAGATTGAACTACAGCTATTCGATGTAGCTTCTCTCTGTTGATCGAATTTAAAGTTAAATACTTCTAAAACTCTATTTTAAAGAGGATTGCCCAGCGCTATTTTGTTCTCTTCTTACTTTGCGTTATATACAAAGCTTCAGGAATACAATGTTTCCGTGTGAAACATTTATTTAACGAATAATCAATGCACTATAGTTAAAATTCTCGTGACAATGTCTCGAGTACTAAATTTGCGCATGCATACACTGTAAAAAATTGTGTGTAAAATTACATCTAATATAGTGGGTAATTTTGAGATCCATGATAGTTGTAAATTTCCACGTGCTTGTAAAATTGCAATATTTAAGAATAAAATTAATTTCTTAATTTGTAATTAAGCAGTATAAATTTTTATGTATGGAAAATTAAAGTAATAATAATGCAACAATATTTTTTGTATTATTATACAATACATTCAAGTATTGTCTCTCTATCATACATGTTGTAGGCAATAGAATAACTACTGTGCCCGTACACAGTGATGCTAGGCGGGACAAAATTTTTGCGCATGCACAGTGAACGCTGATCGAACTATATTTCACAGCGATACATGGAACATTATTGTTGTATTGCGTAATGTTACAAAAATTTGGATAATTACATAAAATATTTAAAATATTCTATCACGTACATATATAATTTTCCATATAAAATAATTTTTCATATATTTACGCAATAAAAGCAAACCGACATATTTTTTGTAGAATTACATTATTTCTGTAAAATTATATAATTTTTATATTTACAGGACCAATCATGTAATTTATACTTTCTATTATTTATGTGAACTTACTGAATTTTTTTACAGTGTATGTTACTTTTCTCTGAAAAAGCGCTTTATCAGAAATCTAATTTACGAAACAAGAAAAATCTCGAGAAAGGGTTTTAATGATACGCCTTTTTTCCTGCTACACTAATGTCTTCTATAACTCTCTTCTCACGTTTTAACTCAGGCAGGTGAGCGTGAGTTAACGTTTTTCAGGCAATTACGTGCAATAAAAGAATTTCTGTCACCTTCCTTGGACAGCTGATCGAAAAAAGAGAAGGACGAAGGGAGAAAAACATTAATACTTATGGTTCCTTCCTTCTCTCTTAATAGCAAAGCTCGATTCGTCGTGCAAAATTTTGATCCAATTATTCCTATCTTTTCGGTGCTTTTGTTTCGATAATGTTTCAGTCACCTCTTCATCACGTCCGTTCCAAGTATTTACATTAACCAAACTTTGGCTTCACTTCTTAATAAATAATGTATTTCGACGAAGGTGGTTTCGGTCGTCCCTTCATAGAATCAATTAGTGGTCCTTAGCTTCCAAGTTTAGAGTAATGAAATTTAATCTATCGTTTCGCAGAATGTCACATGTACGAAACGGTTCTGTTAATTCCCGTAAAATCAATCAACATCCCGGTAAAAAATTTTTTGTATATAATTATATACAATTTTATACAACCATATATAATTATATATAATAATTTCTGGAAATTATGTGCAATTATTATATATAATGTATATGGTCGTATAAAATTATATATAATTATATATAATATCGTATATAATATTATATATAAATACGAGTATAAAAAAAATTTATATATTTATACATAATTATGTATAATTATATACAACAAATTTTTTATCGGGATTACGGTAGTTATATTCTTTTGTAATATGTAAAGACATTTCGGTAACTTTGCTGTAGCGATTTATTTAACCTAAAGAAACATTGACTTAACGAAGTCACGAAAATAAATGCAAAAATGTTTATTCAAGTAAAGATCGGAATAGCGTTGCTTTTGCACGGCGGATCTCCGTAATGCGACGTTGATTTGCACTTACCGGACGAATCTGCGGAAGGCCAGCTAGCTCTTGGAATAACCGGCGGTATAACACTGAGCAACAAAAGAGGTAACCCGCCTCCGATACTTGGATTTCGTTGTGGGATTGAGGCGCTTGATGAAGTGCGCGACGGCTCCACTGGCTCTGCCAGTTGCTTTTCCAATCTGGCCAATTCCAGTTCCAGACGTGCCACTTCACGACGATAAACTCGGTTTTGCACCTCCGCGCGATACAATAGCTCGCTATTGTCAAAATACGATTGCTTTTAAAGGAATGTCAAACTTAAAATTATTTAGACAATTTTCAAAGATGCAAATACCATATTATTCATATATATCCTTATATCCAGCACGGATTATATATAATTTTCATATATTTATTGTACCTACTGTACGTTATATTTAGAAATTTGTCGATATAAGCAAGGTAAAAATATATATAATAGATGCAGATTTTAAAACGGTAAAAACAAAGACTAATTCTTCCATTTCGTTCAGTAGCAGAACGTAGGAACTTAATCATCTCTTAATTTTGCCAACGTTTCATTTGCAAAGTGGAAATGCTTGTTGCCAAAAAAAATCGAGCGTTGCGATGCGATTTCTCCCTCAGCATCCGCAGAATGAACGCGAGGGAATTCTAGCCCGTAGCAGAGATAAAAGGAGATATCGTCTGGAGGTCTACCCGCCCCATCGATTATCCCCCGCAGTGAGAACTTACTTGGTTCTACGATACTATTGGGTATTACCGTCTCTCTTCTCTTACGACTCTTGATTTTCTGTTTTTTTTTTTCTTCAACGTTTTAGATCAAGAAGACGTCCTCACCGGCCGAGCACTCACCTTCTGTCGTCGATGACGAATCTACGCGTATTGCATTCGATTTTGAAGCCGAGACTCTGCACGACCGGATCGGCCCTCTCCCCCGCTAGGATGTTCGCCAATTGGGGCAGGAAGAGGAGCGTCAGGGTCGCCGTGGTCGAGGCCAGAATCAGGGCAGTGATCGTGACAAAGGCCAGGGTCGCGCGGTCGGACATCAGGTTGGCTAGCACTACGACGATAACCGACGTGATTACTACGAAGTACACGCTCATACCGATGTATTGCGAGTCGTTTAGGGCTGGAATCTTTACGTGCCTGAAATCATCAGCGATTCACTCGTGTATTGTATATCTCCGTGCGAACTGGTACTGTTCAACGAAGCAATCTGATTTAATATTCTACGAAATGTCTCAGCGGACTGTTTTATTTAACTCGCTTGCGATCAATGAAAGGATAAGCTAAATAAGATTAGAATAATATTTCCTACGGGAATTACACAGATATGCGAGAAATTAATAGCTAGTTTGCTTTCAAAACGGCATAAAATATGCAATAGATTATCTCTATTATCGAGGGAGCTGGCCCGCTTTGCAGAATCCACGGACTTGAAAATGTCTTTATCTCTAAGCTCACCTTGTTTCCCAGGCCATGTAAACTCCGACGACGAGTAATAAACCTTTGTAAACATAGAGAGCGCTTAACCAGCCGTTCGTATGCTGCGAACGGCACACCTCCACCTGCAATGGTAAATAAAGGCCCGAGTTAATTAGCCGCGGCTCGTTAGCGAGAATTACTGTGGCGTAACCGTGACATTCGAGCCATAGCTTCTCGCCATGGTAACTCGCCTCAGATGGTGGAAACGTATCGGACGCGAGTTTTCAGTTTCGTAATGATTACCTGGGGCTGATAGACGACCCCTCGGTCCTGTGAGCTTATCTCCAGAGTAAGATTTTGCAGGTGACGTTGCATCGGATCCAGAATCACCCACAGGGTCCCCACGACGACGTCGATTACCAGGAGCATGCAGATTAAGAATATCAGCTGGGTATCCTGGAGCAACTGAAAAGTACGAAGCGATAACTACGATTTATAGGTCTGACCAGGGGATCGATTTCGTGAACGCGCGGAAGCGCGTAACTTTTCAGTGTTTCCCCCTCCCCTCCCGATACAAATATTGGTTTCGCGTCAGGTCACGTTACATGTATGTTGAATGGGGGTGAAGAATTATTGCATGTCGCTAACCTTGTTCTTGACGACTCCGCTCCGACTCCTAGTGAAGATTCTGTGTACCCGATAAGTCTTGGTGAACATCGAGCCAAAAGCCAAAGAGAAACCGGCTGATAGCAAGTACACTCTTGCCTGTTGAAAAGAAATCCAATGATAAGAAAGTCATCTGTATAATTCTCGACGATCAATGAATAACTACGTCGTTATTAATGCATATTATATACACTACTTTAGCGCAAAAAATTATACTTTTCAACTCCAATCCCTATTCTTAAAAAGATCCTTGGATCCGCTTTGTTTAAAAGGGACGCGCTTTCAACGTAATCTCTTTAATGCAAGGCGTCCAGTATTAATGCGGACCGTATACATATTGTATACATATTGTATAAGACAAATCGACTCCGATAATATTGATCGCGTCATCGGGGACGTTAATATTCCTCGTAACGGATGTTAATCACCTTGCACACTGTCGGATAATAACCATCGCTGTCGGGTAACGTGGCGTCGTCCAGTCCCAAAAGTATTACGGCACCGTAGACCAGGCCACAACCAACGGCTGCCATGTTATTCAGCCTCGGGCTTGAAAGTTTTATGCTTCTGCCAATATCCAGGAATAATGGATTTGAGTGATATATCGTGACGATTTGCATACAGATTCGTGGACATGTAGCAAGCGCGTGCCTCATAAGTGAGCTGTCCTTATTTATTTTGATTCGTAAGAAAAAATCGACGACGTATATTATTAAAATCATTTCTGTTTTATTCTAATTTTATTTTTTAAAGAATAATCGATAAATGTTCAGACAGTATATTTGCACCGAGCGATTACTGTAATAAGGATGGTCGCGGCTTGCTGTAATATTCCCTATTCAATTAATTATATGATGATACGCGCTTGTATTGAATATCAAACTTACTTGTGCTTGCGAAAGTGAAGATTAAAGGCCAAAAAAGCGATCGCCAAGGTGACGCCGACGCTGGCGATGCAGGTGATGGCGAGGAACGCGGCGGGTGCTACTGTCACCATTCGTAATCTGCGTGTAATAACAAACTCGATCACACCGCCTATTGCCCTCAAGCTTGATGAATTATCGAGCGATGTTATCGAATGGGCGCGTAAATTAATTCAACACGTTGTTCCGCGATGTTATAATTGCCAGCGCTATTGCTGTACAATACGTTACGTTAACTCGCTACAAACTGTAATTATCGTTGTCGAATTATTGCCGTACATGTTGAAACATGACTAAATATTTGATGATGGTGATGATTTGAGATACTCCACATGTAATTGCGATTATGTCATTAACACCTCGCTGGACACGGAAAGATTATTAATCTTTGTTCCAGGTTAAATTCCAGTTGTAACTATAACATCGGGGGAAATGAAAATGGGCTACAAATAGTGTTAATAACTTATTAGGTGTTTTACTACATCAAATATATATTCTTTAATATAATTACTCAAGTATTTAAATTAGACACATCGATTTATTAAGAAAGTATTCTCGCTACCCTTTCTTAAAAATATTTTTGTGGAAAAAATATAAAAGTAATAAATTTGAAACTTGGTACATTTAGTCTTTGATATTTGAATATTCTTTACAAATGTTTCAGACATCAGGATATATTTGGCAATTATTTGCAAATCTCTATAGAAGTGTCAAAAAATATTGATTTACTATTTCCTTGATTCAAAAGATGCATAAATCATCTAAAATAAAAACGTTCGACTTCGAATTTAACTTTTTTGTAATTAAATTCACTTGAGAAATCCATGTGATTTTTGTAATCATTTTTCGATTTCCTTTGCGCACCGTTAACCGCGCTTGACTAGTAACTGGCGTTACTTACCTTTATGCTTAAAATAAAAAATTTTTAAAAATTCTTAATCTAATATAAACGTAGTTCTCATCTAACTTTTAAGTTAAAATTTAATTTTTGCAAAAACGGCAAACAAAGTTCGATTTTCTTTGCTTTTTTTGAGACTCTTTCTTAATGGAAAAATCGTAAAGTTGAAATTTTTACTTGCAAGTTAAACGAGAGAAAAACATGTAAATATCTTCTAAAATTTTGAATCAATGGGATTAAAGCAAGATGAGATCATGGCAAAAGTGTTTGAAAATATTATTTTAAAAAACGGTTTAAAATTTTACAAGCAATTTAAAAGTTAATGAAAACTTTTGTAGGTCTCTTACTGTCAATCTCTCTTTCTTTTTCAAGGTTTAAACTATTAAAAGATGTCAAAAAATAATAATCGATTTTTAAAATTATTATTTAAAAAAACGTGTTAAAAACTTTACAAACAATTTAAACGTTAATGAAAACTTTTGTAGGTCTCTTTCTTTCTTAAGGTTTAAACTATTAAAAGATGTCAAAAAATAATAATCGATTTTTTAAAATCTAAAAACGAGAATAATCCTTAATATGCAAATTAGGACGATCGAGACTTGATTTAGTCAACAATTATTAAGTGGTTAAATCAAGTATAATAATGCTAAGATAATACGTACCGGAAGACCCTGCGAGCCGCTGGTACTTGTCCTCCGGGCCATCTTGTAGCCTCACATCCTGGACAGTTCATTATCAGTTTCTCATCTTCGGGAGTGTAGATAGCTATTCTCTTAATATCGTGTCCTGTAATCGAAAAACTTTGCTATCAGCCATCGGAAGCGTGTCACGCTATCAGTTAACAGTTGAATCGATTAGTAAATTTCAGCTCAGTGAATCATTGACGACACAAAAATTAATAGTTGTCACTTAAGGTTAATTAATTGCGTAATTTCTGGTTCAATGGTGGCACGTTTACTACGTGCTGAATTAATTTTAGGTTATACTTTTTGAAGTACAAAAAAGGTCGCTATTATTGGTGAAATAGGAAGTAACAGAATTGTATGTACAACGAGGCAGAAAGATGAATTTTCTAGGAATAAAGGCTATCGATTTTGACTTCAAACTAAATTTTTTTTTGCCCGCACTGCTCTATTCCGATTTCTCTTTCTTTTCATCGTGAATATCTAGTAAAACTGTTCCGTTCGTGTGTCAGAAAATAAGTAGCGGAAAGAGATCGAGACGTCCAAAGAGACGTTTATTCACGTCGGGAGCGTAATTTCCTCTTTCTCTTTTATTTGCACACGTACCGCTCTTTCCTCTTTATTAAGAGCAATTTTGAAGGAGACATTAATTACCCTTCTAATGTTCGAGACTGACGATATATGCAAAAGCAGAAAGGACCTTGCGATTAGTTATAGTTCGTGAATAAAATGTTAACAATGTCCAAACAATTTCTGATTATGTTTGATCGCGCTTTTAAAAGTTTTGCGGCAGCAATATTAATTCTAGCGGAGCAGACGTGACTCTTGCCGAGTGTTGATGATTATCTTCTTATTGAGGATAGAATTATAGTGTACATCGAAAGGGCAACGTTAATCAACCTAGGCTTCAATTCCTTCCACCTCGCCGTTCGGTGTCCTTAGAAAATCCATTATCTGCCCGCTCTTCCCTCGTATTCGTTCGGCGATTTATCGGTGTTGGTGTCGGTAAGCTCGGATATTCGCGAAGCTGGTAAAAGGTGGATTGGAACCGTGCGAACCTTGTCAGCATTGCTTTCATCACACCTGAGGCCGAAACTTCAGTGAAAAACCTATTCGACTAACGGATTAAGCGCTATTCGATTAAGGTAATCGCTTCTAAAAGCGATCGTCTTAGAGCAGTGCTATCCAAAATTTGTAATTTTGGGCTCGAAATTGAAACGTATAGGCATGAAAATCGGCACATTTCAATTTCAAGCTCGAAACAAATCCTGATCAGCAACTCGTGTTTTATAGCAAAGCGTAACACAGGGAGAATTATAGCGAATTAATAAACACGCACGTATGCACGCTCAATACCATATTAGAAAAAATATCTATTTTTTAATCAATTTTAATCCTTCCTATGATAACTGAAAAAAAATTTAGTTTCTTTCACCTTTTAACGTGTTGCATTTACATCATATAATTATATTATTAATAGTAAAAACTATATGGTTTTGTAGAGTAATATTAACGTAATAATTAATTCTATAATATTATTTAATAGAAAATTGATAATCTGTCGGTTAATTTTGGAATTGGAGATATTACAGTATCGCTCAATCGTTCTAAATGTCACTCATGGTATTATGCAAATCGATTTGCTGACGATGCGATATCCAAGTTGTCTTGATTCTCTTTCTCTCTAAACGTTAATATATAATAAAATAAAAATAATATTAATTTGATATCGATATATTGTTGCTAAATGGAAAAGTTTAATAGCTGACGATAAGTGAAAGTCACAATTTTCTGCAGCATGTAGCCGTTTAAACACTGACATATCGTTTAAATCTTTAAGCAGACTTCTTGTGTTTGATGCTGAAAGCATCAGCCAAGGCAGTCTGGATTTCTTGCCAATAGTTCTTGGAAATATAATCGATTATTATGTTTCTTTCATCGTTACAGTGAGAATCAAAAAAGTAAAAGTTCAATTACGGAGCGATATGACTTCGATATTTTCATATCGTATTTTAGATTTTAATTAATTTCTGGAATACGTTATTAAAATATTATGCGGTGATTATGGAATTCTCATATACACTGATTGTGAGAAAAAAATTTCGTGATTCAATTAAATATGTTATTAGTACTATTCAAGTAAATTATTTACATCACACAAGTAAATATTACTTGTTTGTAGAAAATATTACTTCTTCGAATATTGCTTCTTTCTTTAAAGAAGTAATATTTACTTGTGTGATGTAAATAATCTACTTGAATAGTACTAATGACATATTCACTTGAATCGTGAAAATTTTTTTATTAGTTTATAATCGTTTATTATTAAGAAATTTTGGAACATTATTTTCTTATGTCTTAAATTATTTCGACATCATACATTTCTAAGATATTTCCTATATATGTGAATAATACTAATAGTAGCAAGAACAAGAAAACATATTCAGAGACAGCAGAAGCGTTTAATACTTTATATTTATCTATTTGAAGATGTGATAAATTCTGTACAAATTAAGGAAACCACTTGAATAAGTAAAGATATTGGATTACACGAATTAAAATACACATTCTAAACTTATCTTCAGAGCAGAAAATCTCTGAGACAGATTTAAAGTTTCATCAAACTGTAACTTATCATGTAACAAATGCGCGAGTCAATGCTTTTACCAATGTGTTGTTATTTTCATTATACAAAGTGTCTTAGAATCACTCTGAAACATTCTAGGTAGATTCGCCGACGATTTTCTCTTACAGAACCAAAAGCAGTTAGCTGTGTCACATCAAATTTAATTCGAGAAGCAACAAAGAATAGTCAGGCCGTTACGTTTATATTCTTTCTGTTGGAATCAGCAAACGCTCGCAATTTATAATAACCGTACTGCCTTTTGTTTCTCTCCGTGCACCATTTATGTAAGTTTCTTCCTTGTGCATCTCGAAGCGTTTCATTTTACGCAAATTAAATATTCACAGTCGAATTTGCAACAGAATTTTATTCATATAATTTATTTTAAAAAATTTAAAAAATATATAAGGACTATTTGAGTAAAACGCGGTTGTTGTTGCGCACAGTTTAAAAATTATTTATTTACTTCTCACATGCAGAAAAGTCTTACAAAACGAACGTTTCGACTCCGATTCGAGTCATCCTCAGCTAGTAACATTAAATAATAATCTCGTTTTTTAGTCTTAACAAACTCAATCAGTTTATTAGAGCACAAAAGGACAGTTTACCGAAGNTGGTTAAGACAGTCAGAAATTTTGATGTAAGACCGGCGTTTTTTAGTCTTAACAAACTCAATCATTTTATTAGAGCACAAAAGGACAGCTTACCGAACAAGAAAAGGAAGAATATTGTATACAAAATACAGTATAATGATTATGATGCATCCTATGTCGGACAGACTCGCCGTTTACTAAAAACTAGAATTTCGGAACATCGGAACGATATCCGAAAAAGTACAGGCAATTTCTCCGTCATTTCGGAGCATAGGGTGCTTCACAATCACGACTTTAATTGGGACAATGTCGAGGTTTTGGACAATGAGAGGTCCCTCAGCAAAAGACTAATCTCGGAAATGTTATTTATAAAATTACAGGATAATAGTTTAAATTCGCAAACAGACATAGAATTCCTCCATAATGGATATTTAGCGCTACTGAATAAGATTAAAGACTGAGGTTAATGACTCTTGAGCAGATTCGATCGATGTATCAACAGTTTGTTTTTGTTGTTTGACCGGATAAGTTACAGGAGACACAATTATATTTTACTCGTTGGAGGTTTAGGCGTTGCATGTATTTGAGAGCTCAGTACAGTTCGTTCCTCTGAACTGACAAGTCACAATACGAAATTGATGATTATTCAAGAGTGACATATGAAAAAGTTGCAAAGTTCTATTTAATTTAATGTGATTGGCGAGTTTGACAACGTGTAGGCCTCTGTGGGTGAGTAATTCAACGTGTGTAAGAACGATGAAATCGAAGTCTGTTACAACTTGTACTTAATTTCAACACAGTGAAGCAAATTAATCCTCCAAAAAAGGGGAATGGTCACTGGATAGTCAACCAGCTGGATTATTGTCCTTGGTCTTGAAATCGGTGAATTGCTCAGCCAGAGAGAAGACTGCACGTGAGATCATTATTTAATGTTATTTGTCATTAGCTGAGGAAACGTTCGTTTTGTAAGACTTCTCTGCATGTGAGAAGTAAATAAATAATTTTGCGCAACAACAAACTGTGCGCAACAACAAACGCGTTTTACTCTAATAGCCCTTATATATTTTTTAAATTGACAATTTAGAGAGTACCACGTTTCGGTGTTATTTTGATTATTTTAAAAAATATTATTTAGCTAAAAAATTCTATACGTTATACTTAAAATTCAGAGTCGAATTTTTTTGCACATTTTAGATCATGCAAAATAATCTTTTTAGCTTCTTGTATCCCCAGCAATTTAATTGCCTTTCACCGCTTAAGCTCGTTTGTTGTTCTCGCGAGTTTTCGGCGTGGATTATTATTTGATAGCAAAACAAATTGGCGAGCGTGATTTCATGACAATATAATAAATTGTCAGCCAATCTCCCGGATTGTATTCGCTCGGAATGTTTCGTGAATGGATAAAAGGTTTGTCGCCTGCGGTTTTATGGGCGGTTTTATCTTTTTTTTTCTCACGTCCGTCATATTCTGTCAACATCACGGGGCAATTTCTCTAGCGAGCGTACGCTGTAATATTTCATGATAAACCCCCCGGCGAATGGTGCGGTGACCGTTCTTCCGTGTGCTTAATCCCGAGTGCAAATTGGGCCCGACAAATTTTAGATACTAGCAATGCATACCCCGAGCTTGCTTTATAGCCGAACAAATATGCTGATAGAGCACGTCTCGAAGAAATTACATCCTTCTCGAGTGACCTCGCGGTGTCACGGCACGCAGTAAAGTAAGGTAGTAAAGAGGTAGACGCGACCGGAGACGGCGGCCGATAGTGAGTAATGGGAAAACGACGGAAATGACAAAGTGAAATAAACGACACGATAGATGTTGGTGACGTAATCGCAATTGCCTTCGAAATAAGCGACAAATTTATTTGGCCTGACTCCTGGGATGTATACCGGGTTCCCGAGTGCTCTCAGGTATCATTTTGTCCTTATTGTTCAGTCGACAATAAAGATAATATGATATCTGGGGAGAGGAGGGAGAGAGGAGACTCGGAGGGCACCCCTGCATGATTACCGAGGGTAGATGTAATCGGACAGTCCCATTACCTCTCGTCGTAATAAGTAAAATGAAATTCAATTGTGCGCAACTCTGACCTTTTTCCTCGTTCTCGCTTGCATCCGATTTTCAGCGTGATATGCAAACAGCTTTGCTCTATTACGTTCCTCTCTCAAAGATACCGAATTGAATCAATATCCGTGACGGCACGATAAGAATCTTTCCTATATCACTGTGTTCAGTTTTCTTCGCAACCCTCGTTGGCCTTTACGAGGTCTACTACTATATTATATATAGTAGTAGATTACATCGCTTCACCCCATCGCCTTCGATACTTCCCCTTTATCTGTAATTACATTCTCGAGTGAGGATATGTGATTAGTACGTAACATCAATCGAGCTTCGCATTTGATTTATTGTGCGTAGGCAGATAATTATCCATCATGCCTATACTTGTATCTTTGAAAGATTCTAATTTTCGACTGGTTTGTAAATCGCTCGATCCACCGCTTGTACCGCTTATTAACTAAAAGCCGGAGATCAGTATTATTTTGACCGTGACACAGTCAAGAATTATGATTACAACGTTCAAATTCGAGAGAACGAAAATTATTGTGCTAAATTTATTTTGCTATTGTTAAATTTGACTATATTATTGACGATGTTTATAATCCTATATGTTATCGAGTATTTTTTATTGAGTAATCTTGCGTGCTTTCTGTGAATCCTCGCCTCGCTTCACATGGTGAGTAAATAACAGTGCCGAGTGCTAATCTATTGTAATGAGAGTATATGGATGGTCGTTACATCTTAGAAGATCGAGAAATTTTCACTCGGATTGCCACCCGATTGTGACGGACGAATAAGTTTATACATCTGACTGCGCTATGTGACGCGGGGGAGGCCTGGTTGATTGTTAATTCGCTGAGGATGACCCAAACTCGGGTCAAAACGTACGAAAGTTTTTGATGGAAGCTTTTTAATAAATAACTGACACGCACCAACTACAGCGTTTGATTCCCATTAGCCCTTTGTATTGATTTATAAATCTCGTGAGTCTTTCGAATTTTATTTAGATAATTCTATCCCTCCTATGCGATTCCAACATATGTTAAAAAGTCTCGCGCGAGTCTCGACAGCGCAAAGTTTACTATTTGCCGTAAAGTTTGATAGATTGAGGCAGGATCGGACAGTTGAAAACGAGCGCGCGAGGCCAGAAAAAGAGAGACCAAGACAGGTCACAGGTGGTGCACGCGCGGTAGCAGTTGATGCTATTTAATTTGTCCAAACAGTAGTACGGAGCCCTTTGTATTGGTTCTCTGTGTGTAGTTGCCATTGGTGCCGGGAAAATTCATGTCAGTTCGTTGGCTTTATCTAAAATCAATGTCGCTGACGCGATGTTAAAAAAGAAGTCTCTTCTCGCGGTTGCGAGCAAGGGTTAACGAGCTGGACGATGAGCCCGTGATATACCACAGACTGTGGTCGCGTTACCAGAAAGGCGTGAAAATGGCGAGAGATACTCGGGTTCAGCGCTCCCGAAAACGGGAGAGAGAGAGAGACAGAGAGAATTAGTGGTTTTACGCGACAAAACCGATAAGTTTTTTAACTCCTCTTAAGTCGCCTAAAAACTTCCCTAATATAGAGAATACTTTGCTCCAATTGTTTTTGTCCAACTGACACGTGACTAATGATTTCCCCGCGATACACACGAAGCGGAAAATAATTCTCATGAATTTTGAAGAATTTTTTATCGTGAAGATATTGTGCAAAAACATTACAGAGGATTACAAGTGCTGAAAATAAAACGCTTTATGTTTTGAAACATATGAATCGTGCTGAAGAGAACGAAGAGAGAGCGAGAGAGAGAGAGAGAGAGAGAGAGAGAGAAAGAGAGAGAGAGAGAGAGAGAGAGAATAACACGGACTTTGTGGTATTACGTGTCAAGAGAATCACCAAATTTAAACTAAATGCTTTGGATTATCTGCAACTCGGTTTCTCTTTGTTAAACTTGGTGCGACGGGAAGCAGCTGTTCTAATATTCGTTACAAACTTTACATAGTATATTTTAAGACGTTGGTAACAGGTTTCTGCAACGGAGTGCTTTTGATAATCTAATCAATATTATTTCTGTTAAGTTACTAATGAGAAGTATTATTGTACATTTATAACATATTATAAATCAATGAAGCCTCCGTTTATGTTTCCAATTCAATCGTAGGATTAAAGAATATCTTATATATATATATATAAAACTATACTTCTAATATATTTCTAACAGATATGAGAGGAGAAAATTACTTATGTTGCATTACTTTATTTTTTATAATAAAGCAATTGGATTTGGTAATGACGTTATATGTACAACTTTTTATAATAGAGGAGAAAGGGATAGGTATTATGGCTATTGTGGACATTACCTCTATTTTTTATCTGTTATTTTGTGATGAATTCTAACATTTGCTTATAGAATTATTCGTTTAGTAGCCCACCGTTTTTTAATGGCGCTAATCTGTCAATATACAATAGCTGACAATTGTTATAAGGCATTTTTACTTTTGAACACTTCGGAACTTTTTTCAAGGTATACTTTAACTTAATTATACATATTTCCTCATTGTTTTCAAACTTGATCGTATTATCACACGAATGTATGTACACTCGACTACTTTTTTGTTATTTTACTTTTTATTCGACTGTATATTTCAAGTTATGCAAAGTTAAACAATAACATAGGATTTTGTTATTATGGCTTTTTAAGCGAAATTTTCATATCAAAATATTTCTTTGTTAAATCGATTGTCACTCTAGAGGAAGGTGTTTAGAAACATTAGTGATATCATTTTATCTTGTTGTTTAATGTTAAACAAGGATAAAATAATATCTCTAATGTTTCATAATGCAGGAAAATTCTAAATCAGAAAAATTTTAAACAATGGAGTACTAAAAATATATAATTTTGCAACAAAATACTGTGTTTTTTAAACTAAATCAATTTTTACGACCGACTGTTGCCAACCTAGGGTTGACAAAAACGGAGGGAGTATACGTTTAACCGAAGTGGATTGATTGTGACCAAAGATCTCCGTAATTACAATATATATCCTTCTCAACTTTTGGCTACAGACTTTTTATTAACCAAGCTTGGTTTAAAGAATTATTATATACACTGCAAATCCAAGTGTGTAAAAAGTGTAGTCACTTTTTTTTTACGCATTTGCATTTTTTATGCATTAAATTAAATTTGTGCGTGTAATTTTTGTACTTGTTAAACGCTTAGACATATATCAATATTAAATTACATAAGCATATAAAAAATTACACGCACATGTAAAAAGTGACTACATAATTTTATGCACAAAAATACACACTTGGATTTGCAATGTAGCGTCGTCTCTGAGACCGACTCGCGCGCTACGAGACAATGATTATGATGTGTAGGAAACGACAGTAGGCATGAATATCGATACATTTCAATTGCAAGCTCAAAACCACAAAACTTGGACAGCGGTGATATAAAACGATCGACGAGACACACAATGCGAGCGAATAGTACCGCGCGAGTAAATAAACAAATGATAGGTTACCCTTCTCCCCGCTGACCGGCATCGACCAAGTCTTTGCTGCTCCTTCTCTCGAAATCCTTCGCAGCTGTTTTTCTATAGCACTTACACACGATCACACAAGCGCGCGTTTACTACCGAAACGCAACGAATATAGAATCAATTGCACAGGCCGTACGTAATTCCCGATTAAACGCGATTCGAGAGCGCTTCGCTGCGCTGCGTCCGCTCCATGGCATTCCGTTGGCAGGAAAGAGCGTCGATAGCGAATGACGTCGAAGCATCTCGATTATTTACTGTGTCAAGAAATGCAACCAACAAGATGTTCGTGGATCAGACTTTTTAGTAATCGCGCTTATCGATGCGGTGTACTTATCGATGCGAAGCGTACGACTAATCGATTTTGTTGTTAAACAGTTGGTACCTCTACATCGGCTCGCCAGTCGCCCTCGAGTACCGGCATGGTCGCGTTCAACATCTGTTATTGATCGTGGATCGAGACGGCAATTCGCCGATAGAACGCTCGAGCAGGCCCCAGGAACGGGCTCAAGGATCTTCCGAAGGATCCTCCGATGCCGTGGAAGTGTTTGCGGACGGTCAGCGGTCCTCGCGAAACGGGACGGATGTCGCGGAGTGCCGCGTTTCGGTAGTTGCGTCGCAAGCGTTGCGTTGTGTGTGAGGGAGACGTGTTTCGACGGAAAAGACTGAAAGGACGCGTGTCGAAGGTGCGTGGCGAAAAGTGCGTATCGAAAGTACGAAAGGTGAGAGAGATAGTGTGATGAAAAGTACTTGGAAGTATCTCTAACGGAGTAACAACTTGCGAAAATTCTGAGGTGCCTACGTGACGCGCGGCGAGTAGCAATGGCGGGGGGAGGGGGGAGCGTCTTTTCCCGGCTGATTTTCGAGGAGCTTCCGATGCCGTGGAAGTGGTGGAGGCCGGCGATTGCGTCCTGGTGAAACGAAACGGACGTCGTGGACGGCGATCGCATCCTGGTGAAATGAAACGGGCGTCGCGGACGGTGATCGCGTCCTGGTGAAACAAAACGCGGGCGGGACGCGGGTGTCTTGGAGTGCCGCGTTTTCATGGGAATTGCGTCGCAAGTGTCGCGTCCTGTGTGTGAAGGAGACACTGTTTCGACAGGTAAAGGACGGAAAGAATGCGTGTCGAAGGTATGTACATACGTGGTGAAAAGTGCATATTGAAAGCACGAAGTGAGAAAGGTGGTGTGTGATGAAAAATGTTTAGAAGTGCCTGTAATGGAATAACGACTTCGAGAAAATTCCAAGATGTTTACGTGGACACGCGGCGAGCAGTGATGGGAGCGGTCGAGGGGAGCAACGTATTTTTTTCTAATTTCTGGACGTGGTCATCGAAAAGTAAGTCGTAATACAAAGTATATCTATTTTGATATAAGAACTTCTCGCAATTTATGGCGAATAAAATAAATTGGAGTTAGACTAGGTCAGGTAAAATTACGCGTAGAATTTTCTCTTAGAATTTATTTTAAAATTCGTGACAGTCGTGAGACAATGTGGACTTTGACGAATTTTATTATTTTTACTTTTAGTATAATTAAAATTTATTTTAGATCTCTTTTATAAATCACGTTTTATAAATACTAAGTAATAAATATTTCATTACTTTGAATCTAAAATCTTTTAAACAACACTTGAATGAATATGATCATTCAAGAGTTTCAATATAAAATATTGATTATTAAAGTTATTCAATAAAATGAAAATGGATGCCGTATTACTCCTTTTTCCTCTAGTAATGGTAATGAGATAATTATTAAAAGTGACAATTTTATCATTACGAAAAATTGTATAACGTCACTATTACTTGTAATTCATTACTACACTGAGAAAAAAAATTTGTTGACTTAAAAAAATATTAGTTCATTCAACTAAATGCGGCGGTCACGGGCTGTCAAGCAAACATTTGTTAATTCAAAGAAATGTCATTTCGAGAAACTACAGATATTCATTCGAATTACTACCGTGTATTTGACTCAAATAAATTAACATTTGAACTAAGTAATTCATATGCAACTAAACGTATTTAGTTCAGTTAACAGTTTTTTTTTCTCAGTGTATACTTTCCATTCCTGATTTCTAATATGTTTCCGAGAGAATAGATGATATTTATACATTCTTTATTATTCGAGAAATGTGTTTGTACTTTATACAAAGATGAAAATGCAAAGGGGGCTATTCGTTGTTTTCTATTGAAGCTTTTAAGAGATTGGGCCTCTCCTGCATGTCGCTTTTAGTCGGACAACAGGCAGGTAGGTAGAGACAGAAATGCGGAGAATAATGAATCGCGGCCTCGATACCGAATGCGCATCAAGGAAAGTGAAGCAACACTCCTGGATATAGGTGACACACTGCGGAAATATTTCCGTCCATTATCCGGCGCATGTATTGCCGGAGGGGTGCGAGCGAACGCGCGCATTACGTCGCGCGTTACGTCGCGAGGAGGAGGCTCTTGATTTCGCGGGGAATTCTACCGTCGGAATCGTGGGCATACCGGAGGTCGGTGCTTCCACGGGCCACTCGAATTATGCGTCGGCATTGGTGATGCTGGCAAGAGAGAACTCTTGACCCATTGTTCGTAGCAACGACGGCTTTGGATTTCGGCTCGCGCCGAGTGCGGACGGAATCTCGAACGGAATCGCGCGCTCGTGCATTCGTGCCGGGGCCATTACTATTCTCCTCAATGCGAAACGCAGCGCATCGATTATCGCAAAGCGATCTGACCAGACTAGACCGTGAAAAATATCACGTGTGACCGTCGCGATATTTTTCGCGACATTTCATCTGAATTCCGCGCACGTAAATTTTCGTTGCCCGCCGTCCCACCCACAATCTCGTTTCGCGGACCTCTGAAACGAATTTGGTATCTATTCAAATTTTTCGGTCCATAGACACGCACGGGTTTGTGTCTGCACGATGATGCACTTAGCATTTTAACAACGCAATTTTTGACCGAGCGTTATAGAAGCGTTATACACAAATACGTGACGCGAGAAAATCTCCCCCGGCTTCTTCGGTTTATCTCAAACGGGATGCACGATCTCCCGCCGTACTAAATGATTAGCCCGAAATTGAAATCGCAGCGCAGTTTGGCCGGAGCAATCTCTCTCTTGCGCGGAATTAATTATAAAATTTCGGCGCGGACATGTGGGACATCTCCCGTGAGAATAATACGAAAGCAATTACGACAGCATTTATCTTGGTTTTGCGGCCCCGTATTTTCCATTATTTGGACCACAGCGTACGACGAGAGAGATAGCTGACGCACACGTTGTAATTACTAACGCATTAATTACTGTAACAGCAGCCAAATAGAACGGATTGAAAAAAGGTTGATTCTTTAATGAAAAAAAAATGCTCGATAACGTCAGTAATATTAACGCGATATTTGTCTTGAGTTGTCTGCACTATGCTCGCCATTATCATCGTCATTAGTTAGGATAAATTGGGGTATTATTGCCATACGGAAAAGATGGTCATAGTTTGTAATTTTTCCAATAATTGCTAAATAGTACATTTTTATAGTCATTCTGACAGATAATCAATACTTACAGTAATTTATATGCGTACACTATTCGCAATAATCTTATTCTGAATATTATATAATACTTTTATTTTTGACTACCTGCAAAGTTTTGCATGTGTCCTCTAAAAGCTGCTATAACGTCGAATAAATTATAGTTAAGCTATNAATAAATTATAGTTAAGCTACCATAATCAACGTTGCGTATATAATAAAAGAACCTAAATTGTAACGTGACTTATATAATTTGTACTTTTATTTTCACTATTTATTTAAACACACTATGATCATCTTTTTCTAAACAATTCGGGCAAGATAGCCCACTTTGTTTTTTCATACACTGTTTTTCTTTAAATTATAGAAATCTGTTTCGTTTCCTTACTTTAAAAGAATTATAATTGTTATGTTATTGCAATATCAGATTTTAATTTTTATGTTACTATTGCAATATTATAATTATAACTAACAATAAGTAATATATAATTATATATATAAGATATATATACGTATTTATACTAAATGTATAAAATTATAAGTTTTATTTATCACTTTAGAAAAAGTTGCATTCATTTTTAAAACGTGTATAGCCAACTGTCTCATAATACTATGGCCATCTTTTCCTTAAAAGTTTGATAAGGCCAATGCATATGTTATAATATTTTGATAATATTAGATTTCTAATAAGTGTTTTCTCTTTAAATTCAATAGTATTATTAACTTTAAGATTCAGTGAAGTGATATATCAAATATTATTAAAAAATAACAAAAATAAAAATATGTTTTTTGCATTTAAAAAAACTATGGCCATCTTACTCGAGTTTACCCTATAATTTGATAAATGTGTACTCTGCCTAATTCGGAAACTGATTCCTCGACGAAGAAAGAAATATTAGTTTAGCCAAGTGATATTAGCGAAGATACATCTCAGAGCTCTTTTTCTCTTTTTCTCTGTGCTTCCGCGCTCGTTTTTTCCCCATCGATCTCGGCGAGAGCCCATCCTCATTAATAATGCATTGACTTTTGCCGACGTAAAAGATCGCCGCGACTCGATAGAACGTCGCGTATTGTCAGCCGCGTTACCGCGAGATTCACCACGGCGATCTCATTTCGTATAGCTTATTTCTCCAGACGGAAGCTACGCCGTATATCCGGCAGGTACATAAACCGTCGACGTCTCGGCCAAAGCCTTGATGTTTGCTCTGCTCCTACGTGTTCCCGCAACGCGAAACCTCTGAAAACCCTTACGAGCATTAAACCTCTGGCGCGCCGTGGCGAGGGATTTAAGCGATTCTTTATTTTCAGGATCCGTTAACTCTCTCTTAACCGCCACGGGGCGAAGCTCCACTCCCCTCCGGGGAGTTCCATATGCACAGTAGAAAAGTGAAATCGTCGATTTGTGCGCCGAGACGCTGGCTGCTCTAACGTGACGCCGCAAAAAACTAACTGAATATGCAATTCGTCGCTTTTATTTTCGTCCCGCTATCGGCCACGGTCGCGCCTTAATGCATGCGAATTTATGATATAGCCGCGCAATAACTTCGTCGCGTATAAGCGGATTTCACGCGTCGAATGAATCGCCCCCGTTCGCATAAATTCGATTAGCTATCAATTGTCTCATTTTATTTACTTATCAAAGCGATCAATTATTATATCGCGCGACTAATATCTATTCATAGTACTGCTATGGGGCAAGAATTTATTGTATATTCATAGAAAAAAAAAAATAACTTTGTGCAGTTTGTGCGTGCGCGCGTGTGTGTGTATACGTAACTTACAAAAAGGATGAGAAACAGAAAACAAACGCGAAGCTAGAGAGTTGTAACGCAAACAAACCGTCGAGGGGCCGTAAAAATTCGCGGTGAAATATTAGCCAATTTATCCCAGAGAATAAATTCCGCGGGAAACTTTTTTCACGCGTTTCGTCAACCCGTTATAAAAAAAAGAAAGAAAATCGTTTTCGCCATTACCGAAGTATCATGCGGTAAATGGCTGAATGTGTCAAAAGACTTAACATCATATTGGAAATCCATATGAGGATCAGTTCCAGGGCATTCAACGTGATCGTGATTGATTGCAATTAAATATTGAGGCTAAGGCAGATAGGTCGATTTTTACGACGCAATATGTATAATACAATCTATTATTACGTAATAGATATGTATGACCTAGAATCACAATAATCTTTCATTTTTTTTCTCAAAGACATGTACTTTTAAATTCATATTAACAATAAATTTATAAATCTTATCTGAGGAAGTAAAGTTTCTAGATGCAAAACTTTCTTTTGAATTCCTTTTTGGGCAACAGTATTGAGAAATAAATATTTTGTACTGATGATAGCTGCAATAATCCACCTGTTTAACTGACCCATATTTGATTTAACTCATAGTGACATGATGTAAGAGATCGATACGTATTGATTTCCTGTTAAATTAATCTGCAGGAGACATTCGGTTTCCCACATAATGACGTATCGTTTGTAAATAATGTTAGATACGAAATAATGGGTCGTGTGCACGAAGTGACATTACAACAAGTAATTACCACTTTGATAATTAAATTAAACAACATGTTAACAGCTAAACGTCGTGCTTATCGTGGCGAATATCTAGTCGAATTTCGAATCGACTTTAAGAAATATAAAGAAGGAGGTAACAATTCAGCACCGTCACACACGCGCAAGAGATGTCTGATTGCAATTTTGAGTACAAGAGGCACTCAGTTTTATAATTCAATACCAGTTTCGCGAACGCGAAGTTAGTAGTTGCACAGTCGTGTTGCGCCGAGTTAGCAGTTTGCGAAGTCTATGCGATTTCTCTCAGACATTTCGGACGAATGGGAATGTCGTGGGAAGTTTTCACGTCGATTTGTTAGTGCTTTAGCAAAATGATGACTTTGGCTCATAAATAGGAAAATTCAAACAAGCTATAATAAAACAAGCCGTAATAATCAACAGTTGTCTAATTGTGAGAATTATCATTCTTACGAATTGTGAACTTGTTCATTATGGCTTGTTTATTATGACTTGTTTGAATTTCATACATTTTATTCAAACTTTTATTTTACAAACGAAAGATTTGGATCAATGCAAATGCATATATAATTTGCCAAATCATAGGAGAAATATCAAACAAAAAAGAGTAACAAAAATAGCTTATCTTTATGGCAAACATACATAAAATTATAGTACATTATACCTGTTCTCTTTGTGTCCTTTTCGTGCGGTTAATTCTATTTGTGCACACGCGGCATATTGGAAAGGGTAGCATTACGCTGACACGGCGAGACTTTATAAGGCCGCATGTGTAATTAAGAAGTATTACGACAATGTTAATAAATTGAATTTCCATCTCCGGAGTGCGTGGACGTGGGTACGTTTGTGAGAAATGCCGGGGAGAAGAAATGACCGGGAAGGTAATCACGGCGAGCATCAGCGTATATCGCGCGGCGCGCGACTTTGTCGGCTAATGTTTCTCTGGATTAATTAACGCTATATTTGAGCGCGACAACGGCGTTACCGTAGCGTTAATGATAAAAGGGAGAGACTAATTTTTAATTTAATGTAAGTGTGGTCGTGCCGCCGCCTCGCTGCGTACGTATTATTTTTAAATGCGGCGAACACCCGTTTGCGCGCCCGTTAACAGCATAGCGAGGGTAGGTAGTGCAATTAGAAATGTAGGATATATTCCGCACACATTTTTGGTGCGGAATATTGTTATACGTCACCCACAGGGATTCATGCGAGTGAATACGAGACAGGCAATCCCGAGATATACCCGTGCTACCCAACGTCTGGGGCACAGCCAGGCCACCCTAGTCCCCTGGGGCTATAAATAAGAAGATATGCGTAAATCATATTCAAATCGCACTGCCCCATTTATCAGAAATGAGAAATCGCACGCACCATTGAAGCTTAAGTGCTTCAATCACTTGGACGAATCATCTAAGGTCACCGAAAACTTTTTAAATCAAGATATCAAGTGTTTCTTGAAAAATTTCTATTGTGTATGAAATTCTCCGTACACGAAATGAAAAATATAAGGTTTTCTCCAGAACCTCGAGAACAACAAGGAGGTTTTACAACATAAGTGCAAATAACTAATGTAGAGATAACAATCTCAAACATTTCATTGGAAAAAAACCAGGGAAACAAGACAATGTGTTATTACACGTTATTTTTATATATTGTCTCAACTTTAATCGTTTAAAGACGTAAAGATATAAAATTAATAATTCGGCGGGTAGTCGGTTGAATTTGAAAAAAGGTATATAAAAATCACACAAGTAAAATTTATAAAAAGCACTAAGATCCAGCTTGACCGTACAAGGCGTTCTTATTTCAATTTGTATGTATTACATGAACGGTCGAATATCTCCAAATATAAAATTAATACTTCACGCATCAATCAATATGCTTTTTAAATATCATTCTCTTGAGTTGTAATAGGCGATTAATTTTCCAACATAAATTATCCGACATATAGCCTCGTATATAATTGTCAATGGCGTTCATTTAAATGCATAAGATACTTTAGCAGATCATCATTCGTGTGAAAATGTCAGATTGGAGCAATTTGTGCAGCGTTATCAATAACAGAGACATTTGATATATTCCTTTGATATATATCAAAGCAAGTGACGAATAATCTCGTTTCGAGAGATTCGTAGCGATCGCATAACGCGCAAAGCGATTTCTGAAAGGAAGATTGCATTTTCTGTTCGAGAGGACATGTACCATGGGGACGCATGTACATATGCGATCGCGATAGCGATAGACCGAGCTAGACCTAAAACACGGCGCGGAAATGCTCATAAACAAAACGCATTAGCGGGCACACTAGACGCGCAGTTCTATAATAGAAAACTCATAAATTGGATTATACACGCCAGTCCACGCGCCAGTTGTCCTCGACGATAGAATATGCGATATGCCGCATCGTTAGAATCGAGCCATTGTCTGTGCTCTCAACCCAGTTGTATCATTTCATCGTGCACCCCTCGCATAAGCTCTTGCTCATTGTACGTTTAACGCCGTTATTGATATTCGGGCCGAGCCGATGAAGCGTAAAGTCCAGAGAGTGTCCGGCGAAATGTGCTAGTGATTCGTCAGTGAAGTTTCGATTCGCGCCAACAATTGACATTTATCATGCCAAATCTTGCTAAACCAATAATTCTCTGATCCTTTAATTCGCGACAATTGATTCGTTAAATTCGGGAACCCCATTACGAGCTAGCTGTTGAAGAGACTTTCGCCAGTAGCCGAAATACATGGCTTTTTTTTTACATCTCTATTTTTCAGTGACACGTATCGAACTTACCATGCATCTGATAGAACGCCGTGATGCCAACGCGATCCGCGTCGTCGAAGGAAACCGGCCCCTGCAAACACAACGAGAATAAATGTATGACGGACGGTATAGATGGTTGCAAAATGATGATGGCGCGATGAGAGATTATGTCATAAAATATAAAAGGCAACTATAAAGTTTTATTACTGAAATATTAACCCAATCGCGCATTTTATCCATTGGAAATCAGTATAAATTAAATTGTAGCGTTATATCGATTTTATGTGAGTCATGAAGGATCTCCTCTAAAAATTCGACGCCTTTAAGAGGAAAAAAGACAGGTATAATAGTCACATGGTCTATAACTAATCTCGTGAACTAATCGTAACTTTAGCTGCGTCCTTCGGCTTAAAGTACCTCGATTATTACTGAAACCTTAAAAATTGCTCGACATTTCCTTTACGAGAGACTCGTCACTCGGAGTTGGTAAAAGAGGATCTACAGGTGAAAGGATGTGCTCTGTATATGCGGATTTGTGTAGAGCAATTTTGTGCACTTTTGTGGCGTACCTCGAGTTTCGCGGACGTTCAAATGTACGTAATAAACGGGCCACTCTCTCTCTCCGTGCTTTTATTTATCCTTCGACTGTACGGACTCACCGAAACTCCGATAAAGCGCAGATCCTTAAGCTGCTGCAGCAGAAGCACGGCAAAGTCCTTCCTTGTGTGCGTATACTGCGTCATGCTCTCGTTCCGTCGATTTAGATGGACCTCAGTTTCGGCGAGGGCGAGTGCCATGGCCCACACGGCGTCGTAAGTTTGACCCGCGAATTTCGAGTAGACGACGCCTGTATTATTCAGCTGCGAAGTAAATTTCTCGCTGGTCTGCAAAATGAATGCGATCGAGACGTGTCGGACGATTCGCGTAACGTTCGTGCAGTCGTATATATGCTTAAAAAGGAAAAAAAAAATTGAAGCGAAGAAAGGACGGGACGTTTGAATCGACTGGCGAACGACCGACGCGTTAATTTAATTTGTCGTCCGCGTCAACGACGCGTGCATTCCGTTCGCCCAGGAAAAAAAGTGCGTGTCGAATGTAAAGGAAAAAAAAGAAAAAAAATGTCGCAACTCGTTAATTTAACATTTCAACTATATCGAGATTCGCTGAATATTGACACGAAGAGGAAGAACGAAAGAATTTTAATTTTTAACAACGTTATCTCTATTTGAAGCGATGAAGCGCAACTGTAAGCCGGATCAGCGAGGATGTCGCAGTACGATATTCATCGGAATAAATTTGCGTAACAAGTAACAAGGACGGCGAAAACTCTTATTTCTCGAACTTGCCGCAGCAAATCTGATTAAGTGACTACGAGAATCACATTTTATTATAGATTAGCACATAGTAAGCACTCCTTGTGCTTTTCAATACGCCGCATTAAACTCGCTGAGAGAAGCTAGTCGAACCGCCATTTCCATAATATCCGTTGAAAATGTCACGTGGTGCGTTCTTACATTTATAATTTTACGTTCAGAAGTTTGAGAATTGCGCACTGAAGGGGAAAATAGTGACGTCGAATCTTTCCCTTTATCTTTCCCTACAGCATACTCGAGATAGCTTTTCCAGCGACTTAACTTTCGGAACGCGTATTTCCAGTTGGTTCATACGCCGTAGGCTGAAAAGTTGAACGATTACCCTTGAAGGAATGTTAAACTCATCATTCTTTTCATATACTACTGACAAATTAGTTACATTTTACACATATTATATACAAAGTGTCTATAAAGTCTGTTCTTATATTTCAGGAATAGTTCAAAATTATGAAAAATTATTTCGAGGGGTTATTCTTTTAAAGAGTTTGGAGGAAAGGGGGGATAGAGTAACCACGAAATGATCAAACACGCAGTTTTACATAATTCTGAACATAATTATATAACTTTACATAATTTTTCGACGTATAGGGGGTGAAGACAGACTTTATAGGCACCCTGTATAATAAACTTTCGATTAGATTACTTCGATTCGAATATATTTCGTATTGCACTTTGAACTTTTCGCCGATTTAAATGTAGTTTGATCATGACTATTTCTAGATTGAGAGCACGGAATAAACTAGTGAATGGTCGGATCAAATGCCAAGTAACGGAAAATTGTGATATATTGACCTTGCTTATTAGTGATATTCTGTATACTTCCTGTATTTTTTGCAAGATTGCGTTTGCTACATAATTAACGTTGGAACAGCCGAGATGGATTTCGAAAAGAAATCACATTTATTTTCGTTCACAATGTTTGATGATGTGTCGTTAACTATTTATCGGAGGCAATCATATATTCATTGAAAGCGTTAGAGTCTTAGCTTTCCGACGAAACTCATCCTGCTGCAATTTTTCTGCGTGAAGATGGTGATTTTATTGACCTGTGATCTTGATTTAACGAAGCTAGCATGCGTCTCTCGCAACGGCGCGGCGGGCGGCATATTACGTTTCAAAGTACTTGCATTACACATGTTTTCGCATCTACTTTTTAGAAAAGTGTCTGTGCATTTGTCAAATTTCATGGAAAAATTACGTCGTTCTTTCGCGCAGGCGTGGTACGCGCGTGACAACTTTTCGAAACCCTATAATTTCATCAAAAATTTACATAGTAAGCCAAGATCGTCTGCAGCTTGCAAGATGTAAATGTCTATATTGAATATCTATACTCTTATCGTAAAATTTATATGGTTAAAAAATGAGAGGAAAAATAAAACACTAAATTATATCTAAATTATTAGAAACTACCTAAAATATATAGAAAAATCGCGTCAACAGAGAGATATTAAAAATTGCCTAAAAGTATATGTAAAAAAATGCCAACAATATTTTTAATTTAACATTTTTTTGTGTTATCAAGGATTTTATTCGAAGATCATTTTTTTTAAGTGATCGTCTCCGTAGAATTCAATTTGATTTTCGTGCAAGCAACGTAATTAACAATTGATATTTATTCTTTTGATAATAGTTTTTATTATGTTTGACTAGCGAAAAATACTTTTTCTCAAAAACATTTATTATTTATAAAAACTATTATTTCACACCAAACATCGTTATTTTTATTATTCGGTCGTGTGGAGAAATTATATAGATACGTAGTTATATAGCTACAGCGAAATTATTCATGTTGATATCGCGGGAGGAAACGTACATCCCAGGACATACCTGGGACAGACATCTATATTGGAAACGTGTTCGCGAGGAAGATGTCGGATGTGAAAAGTGCGACGCGTACAATCCACATACGACGGCATCGCGACGCGCAAGTCTATTTTTGCGGCTTGTTATTTTCGAGAGTGCTCAAAATCGACGGTGACTTCTGACGTGAATGTCGATTACGGCGGCTCGTCGGTCGTCATTAGGCTGATTACCGGGCTCTGCAGGGTGCGAAAAGACGCTACGATCCTAGTCGGTCTTTTTCTACTTTGACGTTTTACTACACGGACCTTTAACGGAACAGAATGGAAGGCTCGTCTATAGCGCGCGCGCGCGGAGCAAGACCTCCAGCTTTCTTCGTTGCACACTCTAATTTCCGCTCGCGGGACTTCATTTATTAGGTAGGGTTGTAGCAGCAGCCCAGGCGTTATTATTGCAACGGCGCCGCGACTAAGCTTTCTCGCATCTTCGCCTTCGCCTTTACGAGACTCAAAATTCTGCAATTATTGCCGCCGTTAACAGTAACGGCTCCGGAAACGATCGTTATCTACTTTTTCTTTCATTAAACTTGTTACCTCATAAATGGAATGCTGTAAGTACGATTGTCGCTGAGAATAAACGGCTAATCAAAGGATGTAATTCAATGGAAACGATGGGAAACTTGGAAAATCGTATATACGTATTACGGGCAATTAGACGAATTCGGAAATTATGCAAAATAGTCACTTAATATGAATATATAATGCCTGCTTATTTTGGGGAATTTAAATAATGAAAGTAAATATGTTCTAATTAATTAAAAAGACCGGTTATTATGTGTTACAGTTATTATGTTTACGGACAAGTGGATAATGTGATTAGTACATTGAAAAACTGAAAATATTTTTACAAAAAGTAGGACAGGTTGTTTTATACAATCTCAACTTGATTAAAAAGTTATTAACTAATAAAGGTAATTATTTAGCACACAGTAAATTCATTATTTTCTTTTTTGCGGTAGGAAAATTATAAAACCGTGTGGAATCTCGCTTCATGTTGCAAAACATATGCGCACGATTGAGTATGGAAACCCGGAAGATATGACCAAATTCACACTAAACTTTTATCGCGATTAACCATGTTAATATTGATCACATTCCAATTGACCACATTACAAATCCATGTGGAACCTTGTTTCATGTTGCAAAGTGCGAAAGGCGGAAGATTTCCGCCCTTCTTATGAGAAGGCAGAACCCAAAAGATACAATCAAATTCGCATCAAATTTTTGTCGTGATTGATCACATTCTAAATGACTATCTTGCTATTTCGAATAAAACAAATTAAATTTTGATTTGATTATATCCTTCGGGAAACAGTCTTCTGGAAGGAAGGACGAAACTCTATTGTGCGTCTATAATGCAATGCGAAAAAAGAGAATTATGATTTTTTTCTTCTCTAATTCTCTCTATCGTACCGTCGTAACATCGTAACGATTGTATTGAGAAATCACGAGAAGTTAAGTCCCGCATAAGATTAGATTTTCTACCAAGGCGACTGGAAAAATCAGAGATGATTCATTAAAATGACAATTTAGCGTTGGAATAACTACAATCAGCAAACACCAAGTTATAGTTGCAAAACTGTTAGTTATAATTTTCCACTCAACAATGTAATTGTTATATAATACGCTCGTTATATAATAATTACATTGATGAGTGGGAAATTATAACTAACACTTTATAACTGTAATTTAGTATTTGCTTGGCATAATGATCGAGAAAGAAGGATGTTACTAAAAGACCTGTTTTTGCTATATTCAGGGAAAGTAAAACGAAGGTAAGGAATCCGATAAAACACAATTTTCTGTGTTTCCATCATGAGATGTAATTTTAATTAGCATTATTAGATTCCTTGCCTCAAAAACTATAAGAAATGGTAGAGTAAATTGGGGTATTATGGCCATACAGAAAAGATGGCCATAGTCTGTAATTTCTTCAGTAATTGCTAAATAGTACATTTTTATAGTCATTCTAAAAAGTAATCAATATTTACAGTAATTTATATGCGTACACTATTCGAAATAATCTTATTCTGAATATTATATAATACTTTTACTTTTGACTATCTGCAAAGTTTTGCATGTGTCCTCTAAAAGCTGCTATAATAAATAAATTACTGTTAAGCTACCATAATCAAGGTTACGACTATAATATAAGAACCTAAATTGTAACGTGACTTATAATTTGTACTTTTATTTTCATTATTTATTTAAATACACTATGATTATTTTTTTTCTTACAATTCGGGCAAGATGGCCCACTTTGTTTTTTCATACATTATTTTTCTTTAAATTATAGAAATCTGTTTCTTTTTCCTTACTTTAAAAGAATTATAATTGTTATGTTATTATTGCAATATCAGATTTTAATTTTTATGTTACTGCAATATTATATATAAGTGTTTTCTCTTTAAATTTAATAGTATTATTAACTTTAAGATTCAGTGAAATGATATATCAAACATTATTAAAAAATAACAAAAATAAAAATGTGTTTTTTTGCATTTTAAAAAACTATGGCCATCTTACCCGAATTTACCCTATTCGTTTTACTTTCCCCAAGCACACAGCAAACTAGACTTTTTCGTAACACCCTTTTTTGATTAATTTTTTTCTATTAATCATTTTTTGACCGAACAAGTTAGGAATTATGCATATTGACGGGCCACTATATATAATTTCCAATTACTTAAATTTCCCATAACATATATAATAATAACTTTGTCGTGCAAATTAGTTTATGACAGTCTAACTCAATTCTGCTTTTTATCGACTGTTGTGTAATAATAAGAGAGATTTAAACGCATATTTGACAGAAGCGACATACCAATCCCGACGCGCTGGTCTCGTTCCCCACGAGCGTAGCGTGGCTCTTGACGAAGATTAAACCATCCAGAGTCTGTGACAGCTGAGAAGGCGAACACTCTCGGACGCCAACGTGCCACCAATCACCTGTTATTCCCAAAGAGTCGATGGTTTCACCTGGCAAAATCCACGCGTAATCGCCGCCGTGCATCCCGAGCTTCCAGGCCTGCAACGAAGAGGAGGCATAGCTTATGAAAGATTCGTTTCACAACTGCGTCCCCGTGATTCTCGAGTAAGCCCCCTGTTGCGTTCGCTATTTATCACGATACGGAGGAATACACCGGAACTCGGGCGTGAGATTAAACACGGCGCTGCAAAAGAACATTGTCCCGGTTTATCGTGTTTGCGTGAACAATAGAGACGAACGCACAATGCTATGCCAATAGACGATGCCGTATTATCGCCGATCGATGCCTGACACGATTGCATGATTCGTCAAGGTAGCCCAGGATAACGCGACGTGATATCCGCGACGGGTCGTGAACGTATCCGCGCTACGCTTATCGATCGGTTTACTTCTCCGATTTGTCGACGGACAGGAGCTTACGGGATTACGTTCGCGATCGCGCGCGCGGTCTCCCGATCGGATCTTAAAATCTCAACTAGCGAAGTCCCCGCTGGGGAAGATCGACGGCGATTGTGAAGTCAGTCAAGAGAAATTATTTATGACTATCTCGTAACGAGGCTGGATGTTCCGTGTAATGAGAAACGACGAGAAGAAGAAGGCTGGCTGCTCGTGGATCCGCTGAGATGTCTTTGTAAAATATATCTCGCCATGCGTCTTCTTCGTCTTCTCGTTGCCTTTATTTCTGGCTGTCTCTCTTATCGTATCTTCGTCTTCCGCTTCAGAATTCCGTTTCCGCTCTTTTAACTTCGCCGGGGCTGTGCCAGGTGTACTTTGAGCATTGTAATATAATATAATATCTGCCTAAAGGCATTTTGTATCGCTGGTCAAGTTAGCGGATGAAGTAGGTCGGCATTATGAAATTGTACCCTGAGAGCACTTGGCCAATGCTTCGTGGCTCCTCGGTGCTTTTGCGTTCCGTGAGATACAATCAATTAATTTTTTCCGAGAGATGAGACTATAATTGTCTATAAGCGCCAAACAAGTGTATGCTACAAACATAATCCTGATTTATGTAACATTTAATATACTATCTAAAAAAGTTTAACATTAACAAAGTTTTAACTTGATATAATTAATTACACTGCATCTCTTAATAATGATAATATGCAACAGTTGAGTACGTTTTGTACCTACATATGTGTATAATAATTAAAACATTTTTTATTAAATTCTGGAGTAATCTTTCGACTGAAAAATATTTTTCTAAGTTAAATAATAAATGAAATATTAGTGAAACTACATAAAATGTTATAAATGTACACTACAGTCCGAAAATTTGGAAGCAGTCATATTTTTGTGTGAAATAAAAGATCGTTTGTAAATATTATGAAAGCAACCGCTTATAATGAATGTTTATTGATATTGACGACTTTTTTAGGTCAGAACATCAACTCTCTATGCCCGTGTCTGAGAAATTCTTGATATTATCTACTTGCGATGGAACACTTACTTTTGTTTTGGTCATGTTCGGATCACAGAAATATGATGTTTACTCTCAATTCCGATAAATAAAAATTATTTTCGGAAATTAATCGATAGAATGTCCAAACTTTGTTTAGAAGTGATCAAAAATAAAAGTGGTTATTTTGATGAAGCAAAAATTTAATTTGGAATTGTAATCACTTGAGAGTTTTTTGTTGTTTTTGTTTCAATACATATTTATGTATTATTTGGCAAGTTTTACATTGTAATAAATAACTTTACTACATAAATTTTGCTGTTTTTATCTGAAATTTCTTACTACTTCCAAACTTTTGAACGGTAGTGTGTATTTAAAACGTCAGAGTAATATTATAAAGCAATTAAAATACTCGATTTGTTTACCGTTCTTTGTATTTATATAAAAAGTTATAAAATCTTGCAACACTCAAAATCATGCTGCATAAAAATTCGCGTTTGTGTCCACAAGTATTTTGTTACGAGTAAACGATACACACACACACATACACACACATACAACACATACGAGAACGAGGCATACCGAGAGTAAAGAGCGTATCAGTTCTTAGCGAATCTAAAAGGAAACGTCCGGAAGGTATCGAGCATTCTCGTAAATCAGGTTGCCGCGTTTCTTTAGAGGCGCAACGGCTAGTGCACTAAAAGTGGTAATAAAAAGTTGTTACTCAGTGTACAAAAGGCCGGCCGCGCTAGCTCAGTTAATGGCTGGAATTATTTGTGGTCTACAGAGGGAGTTCGGGGGATTCCTGGGAAGGATATAGTTGCATGCTTCCGCTTTACTTAAAGTACGGTTTTTCGATAACGTTAATACTCGTGATCTTCGCGAAAGAACGGAAGATGATAGGAAACTTACGTGATCATTAAAAAGTATTGAACCGACGGGCTTTTTTTATCTTCATGCCTTTGATCAATCTTCCTTACAGTGAACGTTGCGCGCGTTCCTAGTAATTGAATGGATATGATCCGAGTTCTTCTAACTTAACAACTAGCATCAGTTATTCAAAGACAGCAGATGATGTAGCGCGTGACGCGATAGACACGTGTAGCGATATACTCTTCCTTGAAATGATCGATTCTTCCACGTGTGCATCGACGTCGCGGTTTAGATTTACATTATTATCCATTAATTTCTGAAGCAACTTGTCACTCAATGCAGAATAATAGATTTGCGGTCCGACCGCAATTCGACGTATTTTCCGCGCATCGGCTTATCCCATTTCCCTATTAATCGATAGATTGAAGATTTGTCCAGAAAAAGTATTTCACCAGAAAATCGCGCGTTCGCTACATACGCGTCATCAGCGAATATTGGACACAGGACGTAAAAGAGAGAGAGAGAGAGAAATTGGATTAAAATGGCACGTCGAAAGTTATATATTGTTTCAAGGAAAATACTCGCAGGACAAATTCTCAAAAATACGCAACACGCTTGATGTCGATCGTGTTATTTTGTTGTAAAAGAGCATTAATTTTTTTATTGTATACGATCAGTTGGCCATTATATTATCGTAAAAGATTTATCGTAAAGGTCGCACATTTTGTACAGACCCCACATTTCATGCAGCTGTTGCGAGGCATTTATGACAGGATCAAGGATTACGGCTTCAACAGTAACATATTTAATACATTGTACGTACATAACGCGAATACATAAAGTGAATGCTATCTAACGGCCGCAAGGAAATATTATAATTATATTAAATTTATAAATTGTGGCTACATATGTATATCTAGATACATAAATGTACGAAGATAGGGCATTTTAATTGGTCCAGGCGGATATCTCGAGAAATACGCAAGGTACGAAAAACATTTTAAATAGAAATTATAAAACTTAAACATGTCTAATTAATGATTTTATCAATTTGATCTTGATATTATCGAAGTCAGGGTAAGATCAGTTTGAAATTTTTTAATGGAAATCCCCTAGTACTTTTCGAGTTATGAAACTTGAAAGTTACAGTACGTTGGCATTAACATTATCTAAAGTGTATCACATGTACGAGTAGATTTATAATTCGAAAAATACTTAAAGAAAAAAATACTTTACTATAGTGCTTTGAAAACGTCTCGACTTCAGCAAGAATATGCTCTGAAAAAATGAAAGTTCTTATTATCAAATTTCAACGTGACTTCGAGACGGCACCCAAGATTAAACTGATAAAATCAGTAAATAGCCATATTTAAACCCTTCAACTTCTATCTGAAATGTTTTTTCGTATCTTGTGTATTTTCCGAGATATTCTGGGACGATTAAAATGCCCTACCCTGTATAAAGGCAAATTCAAATACGCCTCGCGTTTTATGTGTCCATATAACTGCTGCGAGAAAATATAAGAAAATATTAGACGGTATTGGTACTTTTTTTTAGTTTTAAAAGATATTTGCATTTAATATGTCGGTTCGCTGTTGCACGTTATGATCATGTTATTCATAATCTAGGGCATGATACAATCTTTTTACTTGTTTATAAGAATGATCTTATCTCGATCCTGGCTCTGAGATATTAATTTTTTTCGATCCATCGTATCTTTTTTATTGTTATACCTACTCTGCCGCATGTCGATGCAGTGAAAGAAATGTCTGTCCCTTGAGCCGTAAACGGTGCAAACTTGTAACCTACGAATATTAAAGCGTGAAAACGTAACGATCAGTTGAAGGGAAGAGTGGTTCCGGCACTGGTCTAATGGTCGTTTCGTGAACGGTGACAATCCACGTTATTGGATCGCCAGCATAGCCAAGATGTCATACCTTCGTGAAGGTTGGCTTTCACGTACCCGGAAATTTATTTTCACGCGTCGTTTACGTAATTGACCGACATTGAGGGATATTCAGAATCCAGGACCAGGGATCTCCATTTACAGGGAAACACGTGCGACACATCGATCGCGGATATGAATATCCTTAATGCGATATTAACGTGTTGGACGTCCCGTAATTTTGACGTCCCACTAGGGACGGCATACACAAGGAATATTCGCATAATTTGAAATCGCCCCTGTACCTGACGATGGAAATTTTACGTGGGATTATGACAGGCGGGGAGAAATACATACGCGTTTAAGGTGTCACGCGTTTCACACGTAAGATGTCATGTACGTTACGTGCTGGCTCGAGCTAACTTGTAAGGCAAACCGATACACACACTTCGATGCAAATGTGCCATACCGGACGCTGACGTGGGCACACACGATCGCATTGTAATACAATGGCCTGTCCTTCGGCTGGGTGCAGCAGAGCATGCGGTGTCTGCTAAATGAGAATGAGGGTCACCGTGACTTACAATAGCGCAAGCGAGAAAATTATGCATTAGCCAAAATGTGAAATCATTTGAATTAGTTACCGTCTCGCGATTTTAAACGAGATGAACAAATGTTCCATTTCCTTATCCACGGATATATTTAACATTTTCGAAATTGTGTCAGTTATTATTTCAATACGCATGCATTTAGCATGATTGTATTAAAACTAATGTTTAAGTACTCTTTTGTCCTTTTAAATGCGCGAACAGTGCAACGTTTTAACGTGAGAGAATAACGGTATTAAAGTGGGCGAAGATTTTTGAATTTTTCGAGATATATGAGTTAATCTCTTGCGCAGGAATGAAAACATTGTTGAGCGAATCTGCGAAATGAACTGTAAAATTCTGAAACACTAAACAGCACGATTTAAAGCATTACGCGTAAACGAGTCGGTAAAGTGACAGAGATAGAAAGGGGGAAATGGAGAGACTTATTGCAACCTTGGTAATTTGTGGCAAGGATGCGAATAGCACATATATTCCGGAACGCAACGAACCGACTGCAATTTCAACTCGATGCTTACAGTGATGTATATATGGGAATAGGATAACTGGAAATTTAATATGAAAACGATACAGTACGATCTGGTTCTTCCCCCGAAGATATTTTGGCGGACGAAATTTGATGTTATTCATCTTTTACGTCTCTATTTACCCGGCAAAATGGCAATTACGCAGACTGTAATGAAAATAAATTGAAGTAACCCAACGTCCAAAGTTGAAGACGGATCCGACGAGGGATTACTAGGTCCGGCGGAAAATGCCTGATATAAAGTATTTATCAGTAGTTAGGGCTTGTTATATAGACATTAACTGTAACTTAAACCCATTTCATTTATTATATGTATAATAGAAGTATTTACCAACATTTAGAACTTGCTTGTATCAGACATCTTTCTATAAAGACGGAATAATTGGAAAATACATATAATATAAAAATCGAATAATTTTATTCAGTTTTTAAATATGTGCATTAATTTTTTAATCAACTTTCGTGTGAAAAACTTAAACAAATTGTCATCGTTCTGTTACGTACTCTCGACAAGATTTACAGCCGCGCCGAGTTGCACGTTGCATAAACAAGAAATTGCAGTTATAAAGAGCCCACAAGAGGGAACGGTTATTATGTACGTACAATAGCAAGAATACAAAGAATCGTGCTCGTTTATGAAACTTGCACCATTTTCTTAATGCTTGCTAAGTAGTGATAGCAACTTTACGAGATTTTTATTTGCCCTACTAAAGTTAAAGCGATTAATATTTCATATTTCGTATTTATACATCATTTACGCTTTTCGCAATTTAATAACAATTTAATACATTACACAATATTATATGTATATTGGATATATATATATATATATATA